>SKCR01004463.1:0-36380 GCA_019454045.1 Zanthoxylum bungeanum | reverse complement strand
GGAAATTTAAAATTTTAAAGATGCATGAAACTTTTAAAATTTTAGAAAGGAAAAAAATTTTAATCTAAAATTTTAGAGGTGTGAAATTTTGTAATTATATAGATGTGAGAAATTTATAAATCGTAGAGAGAGGAAATTTTAAATTTTAGATAAGGGAAAATTTTAAAATTTTTGAATGGTGGAAAATTTTAAAGAATTGACTTTTTTAATGTTATATATAAATCTTCAATTCCACAAGACACCGTAATATCCACTGCAAGCTTCGATACACCATCATCCATTTACGCCACTTTAAACCAAAAAAATATATATTAGTGTTTGTTTCTTAGGAATTTTTAAAAGTGGAGATAAGAAAAATGAGAGATTGATAATGAGAGTTGAGGTATGAAATAATTTAATGGTATTTGGAATTGAGTAGGAAAATTTTGGATGATGTACTGGAGTTGAGAGTTAAAAAGATTGTGATGTATATATAGAGGAAAAAATAAGATAAGCGGGAATATTTGTAAATTTTATAGACATTTGAAGTTTCGTAAGGCTAGAAATTTTTGAAAATATTGGAGGGATTGAAAATTTTAAAAATTAGCGACAGAATATAGAGTTTGTTTCTATTTAACGACGGAATAGAGATTCTGTTTCTAATTAGCGACGGAAAATCCGTCTATATTTTTTTTAAAAAAAATGGCGACGAAATGAAAAAAAATATGGGGGATTGAAAATTTTAAAAATTAGCGATGAAATATGGATTCCGTTTCTAATTAGCGATGGAAAATCCGTCTTTATTTTATCTAAAAAAAATGGCGCCAAAAAGGAATAAATTTTTGGGGGGATTGAAAATTTTAAAATTAGTTACGGAAATTTTAATTCATTTTCTAATTAGCGACGAAATTTTAATTTTGTTTCTAATTACCGACGGAAAAATTCCGTTTCTAATTACCAATAGTTTTGGAAATTAGAAATTAAAATTAAAATCAAAATAAAATAAAAAATTTAAAATTAGCGACGGAATAAAGATTCCATTTCTAATTAGCAACGGAATTTTAATTTTGTTTCTAATATAGGACGGAATTTTAATTTCGTTTCTAATTAGTGACGAAATTTTAATTCTGTTTCTAATCAGCGATGGAAAAGTTTTGTTTCTAATTATCAATGGTTTTGGAAATTAGAAATTAAAATTAAATAAAAAAAATTAAAATTAGCGACGAAATTTTAATTTTGTTTCTAATTTACGACGGAATTTTAATTCTGTTTCTAATTAGGGAAGAATTACCAATAGTTTTGGAAATTAGAAATTAAAATGAAAATGAAAATTAAATTTAAAATTAGCGACATAATATTAATATTTTGGTGCCTAAAGATCACAAATGAGTTATGTAATTATAACAAAACTTATGCTAAAAAAATCAACACATGAATAGTGTCCATCGAAAGTAATCTTGGAAGCTTGCACCATTTTCATACTTCCACCTAAAGTTGGTTTGCAGGCTTGCTTGCAATGGTGGTGGAAGATGGATTCTTCAATTCTCCCCATCTAGCTGCATCTGAACGATCGTCATCTGACAGTTATCCTGACTGATGGAGTTGGTGCTTGGAGTGCCAATCCAAATTGTATATTTTATTATTTATTAATAAAATAACTACATTTTTCATTTCATACCTCATTAATGGTATTGTCATTATGCATATTAGATTGATATATAGATATGGTAAGAATGACATTGACCTTATAATAGTTTTGACACTAGGTGTAAACTATTCTTAAAGTAAATATTCTTAGTCATTGGTTTTGGAATACGGTCGAATTTCTATAGCCTAGAAGACTAGCACATGTCGTATATTGGAATTGGATTTCTAATGATTTAACCCGATGTACCATGAGTTTTGGAAACTCGTATAAACATGTGGGGATTCATTTAAGTGAATATTGAATGACTTACATGTGATTCCTAATAGTTGGAAGTACAAACCACCACCGTCAATAGGAATCTCCTCGAGTCAAGTAGCATATATAATCCTTTGACTATAAGATAGTATTGATTTTGTGTGAGATCCTCCACACTTTGATGCCATGTATGTCAGAAACATTTCATGGTTGTGGCCTCTCAATGTCCATTGGGTGTGGACCGATGCACTCAGTGATGAGTGGTAAAACTATCACTATTTCCCACTTATTTAACTTAATATTTTGTATAGTTTCTTGAGTTTTGTGAATATTTTGATGTGTTTTGTGTTATTTTGTAGATAAATAAAGTTTCAGGACATTCTGGAGGTGATTTGGAGCAAAACTGTGAAATTTGGTGAAATTTGGCACAAAGGGTATTTTAGTAATTTTGGGCGTCTCGACACCGAAACCCTTGGCATCCCGACCTCAAACGTGCACCGGAGACTACTAATATGCGCCAGGTCAACAAGTCAAAGTTGCCAAGTTTGACTTTGCTAACGTGCACCATGCCACGTGTCATCATCACAAGTAATCTGCTAATGTGCACCGCATGCCACGTGTCAAAAATTCAACGAGCCGTTTTTTTTAGCCACCATGCCACGTGTCGAAAATTCAACGATCCAAAAAAAAAAAAAATAAAAAAAAAATCAGAAAAATAATAATAAAGAAATGAATTTTTTTGCCTATAAATTGAGTTTGATTTCTTAAGTTTCAAATGTACCTCATCCTCTGAAATCCTTATAAATAAATTGAGATTTCTCTTATCTAGTTTCTTTTATTCAGTTTTATTTACGTTTGTAGTAGTAATTCTCTTTTATAAATAGTAGTTTTCATTCATCCATGAGGAGGTAACTTCTCCATGCTGAGGTAAAAAGGTAATTCTTTTACTTTTGCTATTTAGATTAATCTCCCTTAAAATATAATATATAAACTATTTAAAACCTGAATTAATAAAGGATACCGCCATACTGGACGGTTGGTTTAAGTTTATATTTCTGTTCCGCCTTATGGCTGATATATTTGAATTTGACTTAATCAGGATACCGCCATTCCGGACGGTTGATTTAAAATATCACAAGATATATATATTATTTTATGGGAGATATCTAAATAGTAAATAGTAGAAGTTAATTCATTTTACCTTAACATTTCTTTTTTTACTTTTCAGTAATTTCATTTTATGTCTTTAAGTTTATATCAGCTTTAGCTATGTGTTGTAACTAAATTAAATATCTAGGGTTGTGATAAAATCTAATATCACCGGTTTTAAAAAGGATTAGATTATAGTTTGGGTAATTAAAGAGTTATTTCTTGAGTCATAATCTTAATGCCTTTTTATTAACTGATCACTAATAAAATTGAATAGATAAACCTAAAATGAACTAGACATAGGGACTTTAAGTTTAAAGACCTTATACTCAACAACCCACGATCTTCTTTAAGGATAGATAAACCTTTAATAGATTTCCTTACAGGATATGAATATACCTGTTGGGCGGGGGTAAGGTAATCAATTAGAATTCAAACTTAATGAATCTAGGTAATTTGGTTACATAGACATATGATTCAATTGAATTAAACTAGGTATTTGTAAATGACCAACGGAAGAGGCTTTTACATAATTTAATATTCCAGATTAATAAATCAATATTTATCCAACTATGATTTAACTACTTCATCTTTTAATTAATATTGGAAGAATTCACAACCCTAGATAGTTTTAATTCTCATTAATCTACTCTCAAGTTCTTTGACATGTTTTAAATTTAGAATCATCATTATCCTTTCAAACAACTTGTTAGATAATTGTAATCACTTGACCTCATAAAATTAATAGAATAGATATTAAGTCCTCGTGGGGTGCACTTGCGTTAACGTGTGTGATTATGCCGGTCAAGTTTTTGGCGCCGTTGCCGGGGACTTATTTTTCTTGAGTAATTAATTTTGAAGCTATCTAATTTACTTATATCTAATTTTCTTTATTTTTATCTGTAATTTTTATTTCTTTCTTTTGTTTTCAGGTGATTAAAAACAGGGAACATTTTGAAAGATTACGAACTTTACTAGAAGAAGATACACCCCAAATCCAGGAGCAACAGTCCGGTTTTCTGAGGCCTGTTGTCCAGCCCAACAACTATCAGTGGATGTCAGAATTAAGCACTACTACATTTGCTCATCAGAATGAAATGGGGAGATGTGTAATTTGTGATGGTAACCACCCGAGCGATCATGTATTTACCTTTCAGAGTGGCAAAATTATTGGAATCATTCAAGGTACGAAGAATCATCACATTTTCCATCTTATCCACCATCCATCTATGATTTTCATCAAGAACCAGATCCATCAGAGAATGATCAGTTTAATGACATGCTAAAAGATTGGCTCGAGAAACGAGAAGCTCAATTTGATGTACAAATTCAGAGTCAAGCGACATCTATACAAAGGATGACAGATCAAGTTAGACAATTAACAGAGAACCTGAATCACATATCTCAGGAGCAATTCAAATACTACTGAAGAAGCCTTTCAATATCCTGAGATTCATCATGACATCATAACATAGGATGAGGCTGAGCAGAATCAAGAATCAGAGGTATCAGTTCAGGAGCCTGCACCAACAAAGTCTCAATTTGATTTTTATTATTCTGACTCTGACGATGATGAAGAAACTGAGCACCAATTCATTAGCGATGGCTGAGTAAAGAATGAAATCTTGAGACACATCCTAGTGGATTTATATACCAAACGAGTGGCGTATTGCGTACACAATTCCGTTGCCTTAATTATTGCTTGGATTTGCTTTTCTGTTGTAATTATCTTTATTTTCATAGACAGGATCCAGACTTTTTGACATTTCACGATTTGTTTTGTTTTGTTTAGCTAACAAGCTTCCTTTGGAAGATACGAGTATATTATTACTCACCCTTTTTTAGGTACTATAAATTCAACTCATCATTGCACTTTTGAAGACATCCAGAGTAAAACATGGAAGCCACTTCAAAGAGATGAGTTGAAAACATCTGTGTGTTTTGCGGTAGTAGTGTTGGTACTAAACCACAATACATAGAAGCATCACATGAATTGGGTCGAGTCTTAGCTGCAAAGAAAATGCACTTACTATATGGTGGGGGCAATCTTGGACTTATGAGGATCGTTTCAAAAGCTATACAGGAAGGAGGCAGTCATGTTTTGGGAATCATCCCAAAACCCTTGGCAGAGGCAATCTTATTGGATCATCAAACGGAGAGGAACTGATCGTGCCAGGTATGTCTGAACGATTGGTAGAAATGATAAACCGTGCTGATGCTTTTATTGCTTTGCCAGGTGGCTTGGGTACATTGGAGGAAATTTTTATAGTACTATCTTGGGCGAACCTGAACATACACCAGAAACCAATTGGGCTGTTTAGCGTTGATGGATTTTTTCTTGTGTGTTTCTTGATGATGCCCGGAGAAATGGGTTCGTGTCAAAACCTTTGAAAGAACTACTCTTTACTACCAGAACTGCTCCGGATCTAATTGACCAACTCTTAGCATATGAACCACTAGTTGACCCTATCCTTTCAAAGATAAAATGGTCCGAAGATGATCGTGGTAAGAAACGTCGAATAAATCTGGATCTTAACCTTTAATTTTCTTGTAGTAATTCAGCCAAACAGATAATATCTTCTAAACTCTTCTTCTACCGTTTAAGACATTGGGGACAATGTCTCATTTAGGTTTGGGGGTGAGGAATAGTTAATAGTATCTTGTTTTTATTGTATTTATTTTTAGTCTAAAATTTTTCGAAAAATACAAAAAAAAATAAAAAAAAATAAATTCAAAAGCAAAGGCATATTTAAAGCTAGGTGATGGTTTGGTGTCTTTCTTCACTCACTACCTCTCTATAAGGAAAAGCTGTGAAGGCACCAAGATAATCATTCACCAGTAGCTTGTTGTGATAGACTAGTTTGGAGGACTAGTTGTTTATTCCTGTCACCAAGCGATAAGAGCCTAAGAGGCTTGGGTACTTAAGTGAGCCTCACTCCACCCTCCCTCAGGGGAATCTACAACGGGAATTCCATTCGACAGTTAGTCACACACCATGACCAGTAGAAGTTATTTCTTTATGTTTATGGTTTTTATGTTGACTAAAAAGGTGAAATTAGTAAAAGATAGCTGTGTAAGGAATTCTCACTCCTGATACGTATTTCAAACCCATTTTTTCGAAACAAGTTAATTTTGTTTAAATCCTTTTGAATTATTTAATTTGTAAATTCTCCATAAAACTGACTAAAATAGATCTTCATATGCTCAGTTGATAGGTATTATCAACATACATAGTAACATACGGACATGAGATAAAATTGAAAAGATTGTAATATTCAGTACTACAGTTTAATTGGAGAAGCATCTCAAAAAGTGATGGAATAAAAAAATTTTTACATATGAGATCCGAGTTATTAAGTCTGTAAGGGTGTTTTAACACCTAGTGCCCTAAAACCAACTGGTTTGGGAGTCATTGGCCCAAAGCTCGCTACATGGATCAAAAATTATGAATATATATATATATATATATATCTGAAGTCTGAGTAATTAAGTCCGTAGGGGTGTCTTAACACCTAGTGCCCTAAAGCTATCTGGTTCGGGAGCCACCGACCCAAAGCTCGCTACATAGATGGAAGGTATTGTATATAAATAAAATCAGAAAAATCAGAAAAATCAGAAAATTTATTCCATTACTATAAAAGATGTGAACTTTGATAAAACTTTAGGACAAAAATATTACTCTCTTATCAACTGCACTTATGACTGTTGTGGGCAAAAATGAGTTGAATAAAACTTTGTTAGCTGTGTATATGAAGAATGATAAAAATAATCGGAGAATGTACTTATTCAGTAATTTAGAATGAAACAAAACAACTAGTAAACTTGGAGTAGAAGTTTCACCTAATTAGTCACTAACTTCTTTATTCTTTTTTCTCTGTCTTTTTGCTTTTGTGTACATTAGTTTCACTACCTTTTTACTTTTATAAAATGTTTGTGGGTATCATTGCTATAAACCCTCACGAGACTACAAATCGTCCACTAGGGACACCTAGGGGTTTAAAGGCTTGTTGCATATGCTAAATGCAATCGTGATCCCTACGAAAGTGGCTTAGTTAAATTTTATTATGTTATTTTATTTTGCTCGAGGACTAGTAAATGTTAGGTTTGGGGGTGTGATGAGTGGTAAAACTATCACTATTTCCCACTCATTTAACTTAATATTTTGTATAGTTTCTTGAGTTTTGTGAATATTTTGATGTGTTTTGTGTTATTTTGTAGATAAATAAAGTTTCAGGACATTCTGGAGGTGATTGGGAGCAAAACTGTGAAATTTGGTGAAATTTGGCAAAAAGAGTATTTTGGTAATTTTTGGCATCTCGACACCGAAACCCTTGGCATCCCGACCTCTAACGTGCACCGGAGACTGCTAATATGCGCCAGGTCAACAAGTCAAAGTTGCCAAGTTTGACTTTGCTAACGTGCACCATGCCATGTGTCATCATCACAAGCAATCTGCTAACGTGCACCGCATGCCACGTGTCAAAAATTCAACGAGCCGTTTTTTTAGCCACCATGCCACGTGTCGAAAATTCAACGATCCAAAAAAAAAATAATAAAAAAAAAATCAGAAAAATAATAATAAAGAAATGAATTTTTTTACCTATAAATTGAGTTTGATTTCTTAAGTTTCAAATGTATCTCATCCTCTGAAATCCTTATAAATAAATTGAGATTTCTCTTCTCTAGTTTCTTTTATTCAGTTTTATTTACGTTTGTAGTAGTAATTCTCTTTTATAAATAGTAGTTTTCATTCATCCAAGAGGAGCTAACTTCTCCATGCTGAGGTAAAAAGGTAATTCTTTTACTTTTTCTATTTCGATTAATCTCCCTTAAAATATAATATATAAACTATTTAAAACCTGAATTAATAAAGGATACCGCCATACTGGACGGTTGGTTTAAGTTTATATTTCTGTTCCGTCTTATGGCTGGTATATTTGAATTTGACTTAATCAGGATACCGCCATTCCGGACGGTTGATTTAAAATATTACAAGATTATATATATTATTTTATGGGAGATATCTAAATAGTAAATAGTAGAAGTTAATTCCTTTTACCTTAGCATTTCTTTTTATAACTTTTCAGTAATTTCATTTTATGTCATTTAAGTTTATATCAGCTTTAGCTATGTGTTGTAACTAAATTAAATATCTAGGGTTGTGATAAAATCTAATATCACTGGTTTTAAAAAGGATTAGATTATAGTTTGGGGAATTAAAGAGTTATTTGTTGAGTCATAATCTTAATGCCTTTTTATTAACTGATCACTAATAAAATTGAATAGATAAACCTAAAATGAACTAGACATAGGGACTTTAAGTTTAAAGACCTTATACTCAACAACCCACGATCTTCTTTAAGGATAGATAAACCTTTAATAGATTTCCTTACAGGATATGAATATACCTGTTGGGCGGGGGTAATCATAATTAGAATTCAAACTTAATGAATCTAGGTAATTTGGTTGACATAGACATATGATTCAATTGAATTAAACTAGGTATTTGTAAATGACCAACGGAAGAGGCTTTTACATAATTTAATATTCCAGATTAATAAATCAATATTTATCCAACTATGATTTAACTACTTCATCTTTTAATTAATATTGGAAGAATTCACAACCCTAGATAGTTTTAATTCTCATTAATCTACTCTCAAGTTCTTTGACATGTTTTAAATTTAGAATCATCATTATCCTTTCAAACAACTTGTTAGATAATAGTAATCACTTGACCTCATAAAATTAATAGAATAGATATTAAGTCCTCGTGGGGTGCACTTGCGTTATACGTGTGTGATTACGCCGGTCAAGTTTTTGGCGCCATTGCCGGGGACTTATTTTTCTTGAGTAATTAATTTTGAAGCTATCTAATTTACTTATATCTAATTTTCTTTATTTTTATCTGTAATTTTTATTTCTTTCTTTTGTTTTCAGGTGATTAAAAACATGGAACATTTTGAAAGATTACGAACTTTACTAGAAGAAGATACACCCCAAATCCATGAGCAACAGTCCGGTTTTCTGAGGCCTGTTGTCCAGCCCAACAACTATCAGTGGATGTCAGAATTAAGCACTACTACATTTGCTCATCAGAATGAAATGGGGAGATGTGTAATTTGTGATGGTAACCACCCGAGCGATCAATGTATTTACCTTTCAGAGTGGCAAAATTATTGGAATCATTCAAGGTACGAAGAATCATCACATTTTCCATCTTATCCACCATCCATCTATGATTTTCATCAAGAACCAGATCCATCAGAGAATGATCAGTTTAATGACATGCTAAAAGATTGGCTCGAGAAACGAGAAGCTCAATTTGATGTACAAATTCAGAGTCAAGCGACATCTATAGAAAGGATGACAGATCAAGTTAGACAATTAACAGAGAACCTGAATCACATATCTCACAGAGCAAATTCAAATACTACTGAAGAAGCCTTTCAATATCCTGAGATTCATCATGACATCATAACAGAGGATGAGGCTGAGCAGAATCAAGAATCAGAGGTATCAGTTCATGAGCCTGCACCAACAAAGTCTCAATTTGATTTTTATTATTCTGACTCTGACGATGATGAAGAAACTGAGCTTTTTGTACCAACTGCACCAACAAGAAAGGATGAAACTTTCCATCCTCAGAATGAAGATCTTGGAGCATCCATCGCAAATATGTTTGAAGAAGATCTACCTGAGCCAATCATTTCACCCATATCAGAGAATGAAGACCTAAAATCTGACATTTCTTTACATCCTCAGGTTGACAATTTTGAAGCCTGTATTTCACAGATGACAGATGAAGAGCTGAATACAGAAATCCTAAAATTCATCCGTGAAGAAAATGTGGAACAAGAAACAGAGCAAATAGAGGAGCAATTGTCAGACAAAATTAAAGATACAGAGCATTCAGGCGAAACATCACTGTTTTGGGGAGTACAAATCAAAGATATCGCCCAGAAGATTGACAGAATGGAACTTCCATTCCAAGTCAAGCACCATACAAGATCTCCTGATTTTCTTTCTTTCTTTTCAGGAATCACTGGAGCAACAAAGGTTAAAAAGGTGGCACAAGCACTGAATGAGACAAAATTATTTTTACCATCTTACTGTTGGAAGAGACCCTTCAAAAGCAACGCTCACGGGATTGTCTTTAATCAGACATCCAAAACGACGCTGAAACCTCCTTGACATATAGATTTCAGTCACGTCTGGCTGAAGACGAAAAATTTAGCGCTAGCAGGGAGGCAACCCATTCAATTTGTTGTAATTTTTGTTTTCATATTTTGTGTATACATGTTGTAGAGTTTTTAATTTTGTGTGTTATTTTTGTAGGGAAAAGCACAAACGGAGCATTTTTAGAACATAAGGAATGGTGTTTGGCAATCAGAAAGATGAGAACCAATTCATTAGCGATGGCTGAGTAAAGAATGAAATCTTGAGACACATCCTAGTGGATTTATATACCAAACGAGTGGCGTATTGCGTACACAATTCCGTTGCCTTAATTATTGCTTGGATTTGCTTTTCTGTTGTAATTATCTTTATTTTCATAGACAGGATCCAGACTTTTTGACATTTCACGATTTGTTTTGTTTTGTTTAGCTAACAAGCTTCCTTTGGAAGATACGAGTGCTATTATTACTCACCCTTTTTTAGGTACTATAAATTCAACTCATCATTGCACTTTTGAAGACATCCAGAGTAAAACATGGAAGCCACTTCAAAGAGATGAGTTGAAAACATCTGTGTGTTTTGCGGTAGTAGTGTTGGTACTAAACCACAATACATAGAAGCAGCACATGAATTGGGTCGAGTCTTAGCTGCAAAGAAAGTGCACTTACTATATGGCGGGGGCAATCTTGGACTTATGAGGATCGTTTCAAAAGCTATACAGGAAGGAGGCAGTCATGTTTTGGGAATCATCCCAAAACCCTTGGCAGAGGCAAATCTTATTGGATCATCAAACGGAGAGGAACTGATCGTGCCAGGTATGTCTGAACGATTGGTAGAAATGATAAACCGTGCTGATGCTTTTATTGCTTTGCCAGGTGGCTTGGGTACATTGGAGGAAATTTTTATAGTACTATCTTGGGCGAACCTGAACATACACCAGAAACCAATTGGGCTGTTTAGCGTTGATGGATTTTTTCTTTGTGTGTTTCTTGATGATGCCCGGAGAAATGGGTTCGTGTCAAAACCTTTGAAAGAACTACTCTTTACTACCAGAACTGCTCCGGATCTAATTGACCAACTCTTAGCATATGAACCACTAGTTGACCCTATCCTTTCAAAGATAAAATGGTCCGAAGATGATCGTGGTAAGAAACGTCGAATAAATCTGGATCTTAACCTTTAATTTTCTTGTAGTAATTCAGCCAAACAGATAATATCTTCTAAACTCTTCTTCTACTGTTTAAGACATTAGGGACAATGTCTCATTTAGGTTTGGGGGTGAGGAATAGTTAATAGTATCTTGTTTTTATTGTATTTTTTTTTAGTCTAAAATTTTTCGAAAAATACAAAAAAAAATTAAAAAAAAATAAATTCAAAAGCAAAGGCATATTTAAAGCTAGGTGATGGTTTGGTGTCTTCCTTCACTCACTACCTCTCTATAAGGAAAAGCTGTGAAGGCACCAAGATAATCATTCACCAGTAGCTTGTTGTGATAGACTAGTTTGGAGGACTAGTTGTTTATTCCTGTCACCAAGCGATAAGAGCCTAAGAGGCTTGGGTACTTAAGTGAGCCTCACTCCACCCTCCCTCAGGGGAATCTACAACGGGAATTCCATTCGACAGTTAGTCACACACCATGACCAGTAGAAGTTATTTCTTTATGTTTATGGTTTTTATGTTGACTAAAAAGGTGAAATTAGTAAAAGATAGCTGTGTAAGGAATTCTCACTCCTGATACGTATTTCAAACCCATTTTTTCGAAACAAGTTAATTTTTGTTTAAATCCTTTTGAATTATTTAATTTGTAAATTCTCCATAAAACTGACTAAAATAGATCTTCATATGCTGAGTTGATAGGTATTATCAACATACATAGTAACATACGGACATGAGATAAAATTGAAAAGATTGTAATATTCAGTACTACAGTTTAATTGGAGAAGCATCTCAAAAAGTGATGGAATAAAAAAATTTTTACATATGAGATCCGAGTTATTAAGTCTGTAAGGGTGTTTTAACACCTAGTGCCCTAAAACCAACTGGTTTGGGAGTCATTGGCCCAAAGCTCGCTACATGGATCAAAAATTATGAATATATATATATATATATCTGAAGTCTGAGTAATTAAGTCCGTAGGGGTGTCTTAACACCTAGTGCCCTAAAGCTATCTGGTTCGGGAGCCACCGACCCAAAGCTCGCTACATAGATGGAAGGTATTGTATATAAATAAAATCAGAAAAATCAGAAAAATCAGAAAATTTATTCCATTACTACAAAAGATGTGAACTTTGATAAAACTTTAGGACAGAAATATTACTCTCTTATCAACTGCACTTATGACTGTTGTGGGCAAAAATGAGTTGAATAAAACTTTGTTAGCTGTGTATATGAAGAATGATAAAAATAATCGGAGAGTTTACTTATTCAGTAATTTAGAATGAAACAAAATAACTAGTAAACTTGGAGTAGAAGTTTCACCTAATTAGTCACTAACTTCTTTATTCTCTTTTCTCTTCTCTTTTTGCTTTTGTGTGCATTAGTTTCACTACCTTTTTACTTTTATAAAATGTTTGTGGGTATCATTGCTGTATACCCTCACGAGACTACAACTCGTCCACTAGGGACACCTATGGGTTTAAAGGCTTGTTGCATATGCTAAATGCAATCGTGATCTCTACGAAAGTGGCTTAGTTAAATTTTATTATGTTATTTTATTTTGCTCGAGGACTAGCAAAATGTTAGGTTTGGGGGTGTGATGAGTGGTAAAACTATCACTATTTCCCACTCATTTAACTTAATATTTTGTATAGTTTCTTGAGTTTTGTGAATATTTTGATGTGTTTTGTGTTATTTTGTAGATAAATAAAGTTTCAGGACATTCTGGAGGTGATTTGGAGCAAAACTGTGAAATTTGGTGAAATTTGACAAATAAGATATTTTGGTAATTTTGGGCGTCTCGACACCGAAACCCTTGGCATCCCGACCTCTAACGTGCACCGGAGACTGCTAATATGCGCCAGGTCAACAAGTCAAAGTTGCCAAGTTTGACTTTGCTAACGTGCACCATGCCACGTGTCATCATCACAAGTAATCTGCTAACGTGCACCGCATGCCACGTGTAAAAAATTCAACGAGCCATTTTTTTTAGCCACCATGCCATGTGTCGAAAATTCAGCGATCCAAAAAAAATAAAAATAATAATAATAATAAAAAAAAAATCAGAAAAATAATAATAAAGAAATGAATTATTTTGCCTATAAATTGAGTTTGATTTCTTAAGTTTCAAATGTACCTCATCCTCTGAAATCCTTATAAATAAATTGAGATTTCTCTTCTCTAGTTTCTTTTATTCAGTTTTATTTACGTTTGTAGTAGTAATTCTCTTTTATAAATAGTAGTTTTCATTCATCCATGAGGAGCTAACTTCTCCATGCTGAGGTAAAAAGGTAATTCTTTTACTTTTGCTATTTAGATTAATCTCCCTTAAAATATAATATATAAACTATTTAAAACTTGAATTAATAAAGGATACCGCCATTTGGGACGGTTGGTTTAAGTTTATATTTCTGTTCCGCCTTATGGCTGGTATATTTGAATTTGACTTAATCAGGATATCGCCATTCCGGACGGTTGATTTAAAATATCACAAGATTATATATATTATTTTATGGGAGATATCTAAATAGTAAATAGTAGAAGTTAATTCATTTTACCTTAGCATTTCTTTTTATTACTTTTCAGTAATTTCATTTTATGTCTTTTAAGTTTATATCAGCTTTAGCTATGTGTTGTAACTAAATTAAATATAGGGTTGTGATTAAATCTAATATCACCGGTTTTAAAAAGGATTAGATTATAGTTTGGGTAATTAAAGATTTATTTGTTGAGTCATAATCTTAATGCCTTTTTATTAACTGATCACTAATAAAATTGAATAGATAAACCTAAAATGAACTAGACATAGGGACTTTAAGTTTAAAGACCTTATACTCAACAACCCACGATCTTCTTTAAGGATAGATAAACCTTTAATAGATTTCCTTACATGATAGGAATATACCTGTTGGGCGGGGGTAATCATAATTGGAATTCAAACTTAATGAATCTAGGTAATTTGGTTGACATAGACATATGATTCAATTGAATTAAACTAGGTATTTGTAAATGACCAACGGAAGAGGCTTTTACATAATTTAATATTCCAGATTAATAAATCAATATTTACCCAACTATGATTTAACTACTTCATCTTTTAATTAATATTGGAAGAATTCACAACCCTAGATAGTTTTAATTCTCATTAATCTACTCTCAATTTCTTTTACTTGTTTTAAATTTAGAATCATCATTATCCTTTCAAACAACTTGTTAGATATTAGTAATCACTTGACCTCATAAAATTAATAGAATAGATATTAAGTCCTCGTGGGGTCGATACTTTTTATACTACTTGAACGATACGTGCACTTGCGTTATACGTGTGTGATTACGCCGGTCACTCAGTAATCAAGTGTGAAACAAGATAGGATCCGTCGGCCCGTGTGTGTACCATAAGGGGTTTATGTATCCATGTGAGTAAAGTCATGATTCTTAAATCTTTGGCCAAAGTCGATCACCTAGGGTGGATCGCATCATTTTTGAAGAATCGTGGACATGTCGACATGAGATGTGCGCCTTGGAAACTTGACAGTATATTTTATGTTTCCTAAGCACAACTCAGATAGCCTACGACGGAGGGATTGTTAAACATATGTGATGACCTCAACTTGTATAGTTCAGAAAGGTCGTTCGTGTTCTTCGCGAATTCGGAGGTGGCTGAATTGCGTACATATTAGCTAGGCTTATATGACGAACGTGTCTGACCTTAGAGAGTCCCAATATGAAGTGTACTCGTTGAGCACTTGGGTAGCCGATTATTTTTGATAAAAGATAATCAGTGTTATTGGATAACATTGATTATTTACTTTGACCTAATTGGATTAATTGATTAATTATTACAATGGCTAATAAATGAACTTAATTGTAAATTGATGATTAATTTTCTACCATTTGAGTGATATTATGGTAATTGTAAGTATAATAATTGTGTGTTTTGGCTTGATATAATTGGATCAAATCATAAACATTTAACTATTTTTTTCTAATAATCTTTTAAATTTGTTGATTATTAATTTGAAATTAGGAGACAATGGAGATGTCACACCTAATATACATATTTGGACAAATTAGATTAAGCTCACTTAAAAGTTGATTACAACTTTTATTAATTAAAAATTGCCTAAGTTTTGCTATAAATAACAAGCTTTAAAAAGGTTTTAATTACAAGTACAAGTACAAGTACAAGTACAAGCAAATTCTTATAGAGATTAGCCTAAGTTAGAGAAGTGTTTAGAGAAGCTTGTGAGGTCTCTATAACATTTCATCTAGGAGAAATCAAGATTGGATCTTGAAGTGAAGCTTGGAAGCATTGGAAACAGGATTGGATCTTGAAGTCAAGCTTTCACACCTTGGAGGTTCTCCAACAATTTCAACCAAGGAGAAGTAGATTGGATCTTGCATCAAGCTTACTAGGTAATGTTTGATATTCTCTGAAGCTATGTTCATTTGTGTATTAGATGCATGATCACATAGCTTAATGTTCAAAAAAGGCAAATCAATTGTGTTAGGATACTTTGGAAGTATAAACACAACATGCTTATAATTTAGGTCAAATATGTTCATGTTGGATATGAAAAAATTAATAAGAGTTTGGAACTCTAGATTAAAGCTTAGAGCTATGGCTACCATTCTTGAATCACTTGACCATCTTTGGGTGACCTAGAATTGTTCATGAGACATTTCTTATTGGGATTCTAAAATGGATTGTGTATTGGATTCAAAATTTACGCAAATGCGTATTTAGAATAAATTTGTGTTTTTGTAAAAATATTTGATATTTTGAAAAACTTGATTTTTATTCTATAACACGTGTTGATGTTGGTTTTAATGTTAAAAATTAATTTGGGAGTTTTTGAAGTGTTTAGGGAAGACCAGAAGTTATTAGGGTAAAATACCCTAAATGCTCAACTCTCTAGAAATTTTCCAGAGAGCTGAAGCTTTGATTCATTAAGAAAACAAAGCAAAAAAAAATAAAAAATCTGGTGTACGCGTTGCACGCGCGGTAATTTTGTTTTGCTTCATTCTGGAGCTTCCGGACTCCGATTCAGTTCTGGTTTTATCCTATACACTCGTAATAGAATATAGTATTTCATTAAATAATTTTAGATTACACCAATACTTGATATCTATGGGTTAGACCCATTTTCGTGCGCGGGACACCGATCTGACCCTAGGAGTTCCACAACTGTCCTAACACCGACTATGTCTCTGCATAGTTCTAGCTTGTCCCGAGTAACCACCTTTGTTAACATGTCAACTAGATTCTCATCTGTATGAATCTTCATTAGTCTCAACAGTTGTTGATTCATAACCTTGCATATCCAATGATAGCGAATATCGATGTTCTTCATCCGGGAATGATACATTTAGTTCTTGCCCAAGTCCATTGCACTCTGAATACCACAATGTATCTTGTATTATGTCTGCTTAATCTCTCATTCTTAGAAAAAATTCTTTAACCATAATATTTAATTTCCTACTTCCGCTACTGCAATATACTCAGCTTTTGTTGTGGATAATGCAATACACCTATGCAATCTTGATTGTCATGACACAGCTCCTCTTACAAAAGTGTAGAGAAAACCTGTTGTAGATTTTATACCATCAAGATCTCCTACCATATTTGAATCTGTATATCCTTCCAAGATTGGATCAGCTCCCCCGTAGCACAGACTTAGCTTTGACGTACCCTTGAGGTACCTAAGAATCCATTTGACTGCCTCTCAGTGTTGTTTTCCTGGATTAGAGAGAAAACGGCTCACTGCACCTACTGCGTGAGCAATATCTGGGCTGGTACATACCATAGCATACATTAAGCATCCAAGTGTTGAAGAATATGGTATTGATGACATCTCATCTATCTTTTTCATGGATGAGGGGCACGAACTATTGCTCAATTTGAAATGATGCGCTAGCGAAATGCTGACTGGTTTTGCTTTCGATATATCGAATATCCTGATTATCCGTTCAATATAACTCTCAGGTGAAAGCCAACACTTTTTGTTCTGTCTTTCACGAACTATTCATTCCATTCCCAAAATCTATTGAGCTGGTCCTAAGTCTTTTATGTCCAAAGACTTAGAGAGTTCCTCATTCAGCTGGCTGATCTTCGCTGCTTCTTGTCCAACGATCAATATGTCGTCTACATATAGTAGAAGAGTAATGAAATTTCAATCTGGAAACCTTTTAATGTATACACACTGATTTGCTGCAGGTTTTTTGTAGCCTTGACCCACCATTAATTAGCCAAATTTCTTATACCATTGCCTTGGTTCTTGCTTGAGCCCGTACAAACTCATCTTCAGCTTGCAAACAAGGTTATTTTTTCCTGAAATCTTGAAACCTTCTGGCTGCTCCATGTCGATTTCTTCATTTAGATCACCATAAAGAAATGATGTTTTAACATTAATCTTTTCAAGCTCTAAGTTCAAACTGGAAACCAATCCTATGATAACTCAGATTGAAGCCATTTTTATAACTAGTGAAAAAAATTCATCAAAGTCGATTCCCTTTTTCTGTAGGAATCATCTGACTACTAAACGGGCTTTGTGTTTCACCACATTTTCACTGCCATCTTTCTTAGCTTGAACACCCATTTGTTCTTCACTGTCTTAATGCCATGCGAGAGCTTGACTATCTCATAAGTATTATTTTTCTGTAGAGATTCCATTTCATCATGCATTGCATATAACCATTTTCCTTTTTCTTTATGAGATACAACTTCCTTGAAACTTTCTGGCTCCCCCTCGTCAGTAAGCAGAATCCAGACAAGTCCTGATTATCTATTTGATGGAATCTAAACTCGCTCAGATCTTCGTACTAGAGGTTCACTGGTTTAAGGAAGTCTGTCGTCATCCAGATCTAAGGATAATCATTTAACCTCTGATGGAGTGGGTTACAGCTCCCGCTCAACACCATCTTCCTCCTCTGGTTCTGCTTCTAACATATCATGCATCCCATCATTATTTTTGGCCACTCGTATTGGTGTCGGGGTTGTGTCTGGATTTGAATCGATTTTGTTGGTACTGAAATTGAAGACAACTTCTTGGGTTTTCCAATGTCTTCTATAGTCTGGTCTTTAAGAAAAACTACATCTTTGCTTCTGATGACCTTCTTTTCCTTTGGGTCCCATAACCTGTATCCAAATTCATCGTCTCTAAAGCTTATGAAGATACATGGGGTAGTTCTTGCATCGAGCTTCTGCCTGAGCTCCTTGGATACGTGTGCAAAGGATAAACAATTGAATGTTCTAAGGTGAGAATATGATGGATTCTTATTATACTACACTTTCTCCGAAATTTCAAAATTCAACGATACAGATGGTGATATGTTGATCAGGTATCAGGCGGCACGAACAGCTTCTCTCCAGAATGGCTTTGACAGCTTAGTCATGCTGATCATGCTTTTGACTTTCTCTATAATAGTGCGGTTCATTCTTTCAACAACACCATTATATTATGGGGTGCATGGAACAGTCCTTTCATGTCGAATCCCAAGACTTTCGCAGTAGGTATCAAACTCCTTAGAAGTGTATTCGCTTCCATTATTTGTGCGAAGACACTTCAGTTTCTTCCATGTTTCACGCTCTACCACGACATGGAACAGTTTGAAATAATCCATGACTTGATCCTTTGTTTTCATAAAATACAAACACACTTTCTGAGAAGCATCTTCAATGAAAGTCATAAAGTATTTGCTACCGCCTAATGAATAAACCTTCAAGGGACCACAAATATCATAGTACACCAGACTGAGCAACTATGATTTTCTTGTATAACAGAAATTGAAAGAGACTTTATGTTGCTTGCCAAATAGATAATGATTACAATGATCTAGAGCAGTATTTTTGGAGACAGTGACTAGATCATTCTTTGTCAAGGTAGACAACATTCTTTCACTCATGTGACCGAGTCTCTAGTGCTACAGATTTGAGAAGCCTCATGTTCAGCCACATTGAAGCTTTCTGCACATATCTTCACATGATTCTTTTATAAAGTGCCACAAATATGTCCTCGGGCAATGACCATAGTGCCTTTTATCATTATCCAAATGTCTTTGCTAAAGTGGCTAGCATAGCCCTGTCTGTCAAGGGCTACCCCGAGAGTAGATTAAGCCGAAGTTCTGAAACATGTATCACATCCTTCAGGATTATTGTATATCTTACATTTTCCCGTAATTGAAATTCACCAATTCCCATTATCTGAGAGGAATCGGTATTTCCCATCTTCACTGCTCCAATTCCCATTATCAGGATTATTGGAAGCTTGCACTATTTTCAAACTTCCCCCTAAAGTTGGTTTGAATGCATGCTTGCAATGGTGGTGGCAACTGGATTCTTCATAAATTTTCCTTACCCCTCAAGAATTAATGAATCTGTCCCAAAATTTTTTAGACGAGATGAGTACAGAAACACACTTCAGGGCTGATCAGGTACAAATGAGTGTATCCGATTAAGTATTGTCAGGTTCAGGAATTCAGGGGAACAAAATGAGAAATATCGAAAATTGATTATAATTAACTTGCAAAATGCTGTTCTTTACAAATTATTATCGTTAATTCTCTTTGAAGGGGAAAAAATATGATGCTCAGAGTGAGTGAATGACAACTCTGTAATAAATATAAAGAGAAAGGCTTATGATTTATTTAAGTTCAATGAATTAAATTAACTTTTTGAAATAAAATTATAATACACGTGTCAACTACATAAGTGGCCACCGCTATTGGCACCCCTCTTTTAACTTTCAATAAAATAATGTGTTTCATCTTTATTCATGTGGTTATCATGTTTTTCGTTTACGTGAAACAGACGTTGATAGTAGTAGCTTCATCGTACAAACTTGGAAATTATAAGTCAATGGTTGGAGCGAAATTTCGATGACTAGTAGGTGGTAGACCTCGCTGTCCACTGGCATTTTGCTGGATTCCACGTGGCAGAAATGCTAGGCTAGGATTCATTTGACAGCAGTCTCTTTGTTACTAAAATATTCGTCAAGTGTCGACTGCCTGGCCATTGACCTCTTTGTCCATATTATTTACATTCAGTTCCCTAATATTGACAAATGTTTTACATACACATCCCATATTTTAAATATACACACACATATATATATATATATATATATATATATATATTTAAAATTCCAAATCTACTATAAAGACTAGACTGTTACAATTTGTACTGTTTACGTGTCTGCGGAGGGATGGCTAAATCTGGATCCGGACCCGGAAGCAATTTGGTTATCCCAGGTCCGGACCCGGGTCTACCCGGTCCGGATCCGGATACCCGGGTTATTTTTTTAAATTTTTAATTGTATCATTTTATATTTATATTGGATTTTGTCAATTTTTTTAGTTTTATTTCAATTCTTTTATATTTTTTAATTATTTATATTATATTATATATATATATACTAGTTTTTGCCCGTGCCTACGGCACGGTGTTACAGTATTTGGCCGTGCCTACGGCACAGTGTTACAGTATTTGCTCGTGCCTACGGCACGGTGTTACAGAATTAAATGATTTTATTTTTTTAATTAAATGATGCATGTTCCTACGGTACGGTGTTACAGTATTTGGCCGTGCCTACGGCACGGTGTTACAGAATTAAATGATTTTATTTTAACTTTCTATTTTTTAATTTGAAAATTTTTGACCATTTCCATCAATCAATTCACTCTCTTTCCTCCAATGCCAATTGCCAATGAATGATCTGGGCCGTCAATTAAGCCACATAAAGAGAACCGTTGGATGCACTCTCTTTCCTCCAACACCATTCTCCTTTATTATATAGATATATGCATATTATTTTGTATTTTTCATTATATTTTAATTTATTATATTTATTTTTATTTCCGGACCCGGGTCTATCCCGGCCAGACCCGTACGAACCCGGATCCGGACTGAAATCGCCCGGGTCCAAATTTTTAAGACCCGGGTCCGGATTTTTTAATCCCGGACCCGGGTCGGGTCCGGTTATTATTGCCATGCCTACTGCCGCCTATGAATTTGGAAATCTATCCACACATTTTGGGAGAGATTTGCCCATTTATTTATATTTTTTAAAAAAAATTATAAGATTTTAACTTACATAGAGACTCAAACCCATATCCTCAATAATACAAGAACCATCCAATCAAGCACAATTATGAGAAACCCCTTTGAAATATAAAAGGTGCTTTCCAGATTGCTATTTGTGACTGTTGACGGGTGATTTTCGTTCCAGGGGCAATATCGGGATACCGCTCCCGTGACAATCTTCTTCCAACCGTGAATTTGTTTGGTTATGAGAGACCAAAAGCAAATGTAGCAAAAGACAAGACAAACACAAAATCGATAAAGATGGTTGACGTGGTTCGGCGAAGCTAATCCAACCTACGTCCACGGGCACAAAGTGGGGTGTGACTTTTTATTACCAACCAATCTCGGCCAACCTGTTTTTCAGGAGGGTCTAAAGAAATCCGAGCTGTTTGTGTTTCACTCTTTTACAAGTAGTTGTTCTTTTTTTTACAATTTTCGCTATCCCCTACAAATAAGACTAACTTCCCATTATATACTAAGAGAAAAATAGCATTATTCCCATATCTCAATAATGTCATCCACGTGAATCTCCGACTGATTGACGGGCTCTCTGCCCCAAGACTGCCTTGCCGAAAGCAAACATGTCATCTTCCTGCCTGTCACATCACTCTGTTTATACACTACCACATTCAACAATAATGATGCCAACTTGTAAAGATTTCAAGCGGTGATACATGTCAGAAGGAAAAGTCCAAGCTACCTTGATCACATGTCAGCCGTCAAGAGGTCGGCCAAATGATCTGCCGAACTATCCAAGCTACCCCGACCTGACCTAACATATTCGAGCTCATCATCCCGATCCAGGAGGAAAGATAGAACTGAACCGTGCCACCGAGCTATATTGGTCGGTCTCGGCTATGATGTTGTCGGTCTCTAAGATTCGCATCATACTGTGTCCTCTAGTCGGCCAGATCCGAGGAACTGGGTTCAAACTCTCTCCCTGGCCGAGGAATAACCCAAATCCTCCTAACATTTGTTCCTCCAAAAGGGAAAATACCATCTCTGCCCTTGACGTACTGTTCAAGATACTTGTTATAAAAAACACCATCAACATATGTCCCATAGTTCTCGGTTTCAACGAGTGTACAAGTTGGTACCGGGAACTACAAAATCAGAAGTGTGCTAATCAGCCAGTTGGTGGTCGGCTCCAAAAGCCATAGAGAAAACTTCCTCGATAACCAATCAGGTCGTCCCTGGCATATTTATGTGCTCCGTCCTCGAGGATTCTGACACCTATCTGTGGGGATAAGCTCCGACCCTGCCTTGATTATGATCCACTCGATAGGACGTAACCCGACCCCGAGCTAGTAATACACATGGCTTCGACGGGATAAACCCAGCCCCGAGCTGGTGGAACAGATAGCCTCGACGGAACGAATTCAGCCCCGAGCTGGTGGAACAAATGAGACTTAATCACGAGAGAAGAACTTCAACCTCTGAGGCTCCGCGGATCCCGGCGAAGGCGTCCCTTTACCGGACATCGGTAAAAAAAAATGTGGAAACATGACAAGGTTAGCACATCGAAGTGAATCAAGGTGATAGGCAAACTCACCCAAGTGTTTGAAACACTCAAGAAGAACTTGGAGCTTCCACCGAAATGCATAAAAAGTTTTGAACTCATCCGATCAATGTGAGTATTTTCCGCAACTCTTTTGATTTTATTTACACAAGAATCACTCTTAGACGATCTTGGCATGTTCTAGGAACACTTACAGTTATGATACCTAAAGCACATCTTTTTAAGATGTCATTCCATTTTTTGGTACATTGGCTTCGTGAGTGGATCAATTATATTATTAGCCGAAGGTATTTTCTGAACGACAATCTGTTCATCTCCAACATCTTCTCTGAGTATTTGATACTTTCTTTGAATGTGTTTGGAATTCTAGTGCGACCTAGGTTCTTTGGCTAGTGCTATAGTCCCATTATTTTCGTAGTACAAAACGAATGCACCTTCAATTATTTGAAACACACCTAGTTTTGTAATGAACTTCTTCATCCGAAATGTTTCCTTTGCTGATTCTGAAGCCGCTATATATTCTGCCTCAGTAGTAGAGTCTGCAATAGTAGATTGCTTAGCGCTTTTCCAACTGATTGCTCCTCCATTGCATAAAAAAATTAATCCAGAGGTCGACTTATCATCAATGTCTGTCTGAAATTCTGAGTCTGTAAACCCTTATACTTTCAATTATGGTGATCCATAAGTCAATATCATATCCTTAGTCATTTTTATATACTTGAGGATTGCCTTGACTGTTATCCAATGATTTTCTCCTAAATCAGATTAAAATCTGCTTGTTACACTGACAGTAAATGCAATGTCTAGTTTGTACATAGTATGCATACCTGAGACTTCCTATGGCAGAAGCATATGGTATCTAAGTCATGAATGCTCTCTCTTGAGGTGTCTTGGGACTCATCGATCTAGATAGATGAATTCCACGCCTACAAGGTAACAAACCTCTATTATAATCCAACATATTGAATCTCTTGAGAATCTTTTCTACGTACAGACTTTGGGATAACCAATCATTCTTCTAGATCTATCTCAATAGATTCTTATACAAAGAATGTATGTTGCTTCTCCCAAGTCTTTTATTTAGAATGTTTTGGATAATTAAACTTTGACTCATGTCATCTACATAAATTATTAAGAATGTGATGGCGCTCCCACTAACCATTTTGTAAACACGAGGCTCATCTATATTTTTTATGAAACCAAAAGTTTTGATTGCATCATCAAATAGTAGATTCCAACTTCTAGATGCTTACTTTAGACAATAAAATGATCTTTGTAGTTTGCACACTTTATAACTATCTCCTTTACATGTAAAACCTACTGGTTATTTTCTATAAATTTCTTCCTCAAGAAATCCATTTAGCAATATGGTTTTGACATCCATATGCCAAATCTCCTAGTCATACTAAGTTGCTATGGCTAAAAGAATTCTAATGGAATTCAGCATAACCACTGGAGAAAATATTTCCTCATAATCAATTCATTGATTCTTGAATTAGTAACCCGACCCCGAGCTAGTAGTACACATGGCTTCGACGGGATAAACCCAGCCCCGAGCTGGTGGAACAGATAGCCTCGACGGAACGAATTCAGCCCCGAGCTGGTAGAACAGATGAGACTTAATCACGAGAGAAGAACTTCAACCTCTGAGGCTCCGCGGATCCCGGCGGAGGCGTCCCTTTACCGGACATCGGTAAAAATAAAAATGTGGAAACATGACAAGGTTAGCACATCGAAGTGAATCAAGGTGATAGGCAAACTCACCCAAGTGTTTGAAACACTCAAGAAGAACTTGGAGCTTCCACCGAAATGCATAAAAAGTTTTGAACTCATCCGATCAATGTGAGTATTTTCCGCAACTCTTTTGATTTTATTTACACACGAATCACTCTTAGACGATCTTGGCATGTTCTAGGAACACTTACAGTTATGATACCTAAAGCACATCTTTTTAAGATGTCATTCCATTTTTTTGGTACATTGGCTTCGTGAGTGGATCAATTATATTATTAGCCGAAGGTATTTTCTGAACGACAATCTGTTCATCTCCAACATCTTCTCTGAGTATTTGATACTTTCTTTGAATGTGTTTGGAATTCTAGTGCGACCTAGGTTCTTTGGCTAGTGCTATAGTCCCATTATTTTCGTAGTACAAAACGAATGCACCTTCAATTATTTGAAACACACCTAGTTTTGTAATGAACTTCTTCATCCGAAATGTTTCCTTTGCTGATTCTGAAGCCGCTATATATTCTGCCTCAGTAGTAGAGTCTGCAATAGTAGATTGCTTAGCGCTTTTCCAACTGATTGCTCCTCCATTGCATAAAAAAATTAATCCAGAGGTCGACTTATCATCAATGTCTGTCTGAAATTCTGAGTCTGTAAACCCTTATACTTTCAATTATGGTGATCCATAAGTCAATATCATATCCTTAGTCATTTTTATATACTTGAGGATTGCCTTGACTGTTATCCAATGATTTTCTCCTAAATCAGATTAAAATCTGCTTGTTACACTGACAGTAAATGCAATGTCTAGTTTGTACATAGTATGCATACCTGAGACTTCCTATGGCAGAAGCATATGGTATCTAAGTCATGAATGCTCTCTCTTGAGGTGTCTTGGGACTCATCGATCTAGATAGATGAATTCCACGCCTACAAGGTAACAAACCTCTATTATAATCCAACATATTGAATCTCTTGAGAATCTTTTCTACGTACAGACTTTGGGATAACCAATCATTCTTCTAGATCTATCTCAATAGATTCTTATACAAAGAATGTATGTTGCTTCTCCCAAGTCTTTTATTTAGAATGTTTTGGATAATTAAACTTTGACTCATGTCATCTACATAAATTATTAAGAATGTGATGGCGCTCCCACTAACCATTTTGTAAACACGAGGCTCATCTATATTTTTTATGAAACCAAAAGTTTTGATTGCATCATCAAATAGTAGATTCCAACTTCTAGATGCTTACTTTAGACAATAAAATGATCTTTGTAGTTTGCACACTTTATAACTATCTCCTTTACATGTAAAACCTACTGGTTATTTTCTATAAATTTCTTCCTCAAGAAATCCATTTAGCAATATGGTTTTGACATCCATATGCCAAATCTCCTAGTTATACTAAGTTGCTTTGGCTAAAAGAATTCTAATGGAATTCAGCATAACCACTGGAGAAAATATTTCCTCATAATCAATTCATTGATTCTGAGTATATCCTTTTGCCACTAGTCTAGTCTTATGAGTCTTTACTTTACCATCATTTTCAATCTTTCTCTTGAAGACCCATTTACACCCAATAGAACTAATTCCTTTAAGAGGATCAACAAGTGTCCATACTTGATTAGAATACATGGATTCCGTTTTAGAATTCATAGCTTCAAGCCATCTAGAAGAGTCAATGTCCAACATTGCTTCTTCACAGTTTTTGGGGTCATCCACATGAACTACTTCACCAATCATAAAAGAGTCAAATTCCTATTGATTGACTATGGTGTATCTTAAAAGAGTGCGAGATTCCTTAATTGATTTATGAAGTAGTTGTGTTTCTTGAGGTGCTTTTTGTTCTACTTGATTTGGTTCCTATCGAGGCAAGTCAATTTGACTTTAAGAATTCTATTCCTAAGAGACTTCTTCATCAAGGTCTACTTCGTTTGTAGTACTTTCTTCTTGAACCATGCGAACCTCAAGGAAAATAGCATTCTTATTAACCATGATCTTGTGATCAGAGGGAATGTAGAAGTAATATCCCATTGACTCCTTAGGATATCCTATGAATTGACATTTTTTTAGATCTTGAGTCTAGATTTTCTGTAAAGATTTTCCTAACATAAGTTGGACTATCCAAATCTTCAAATATCTTAAGTCAAGACGTTTCTTATACAACATCTCAATGGAGTCGTGGGAGTAGATTTCGTTGGAACTCTATTTAGAACATGTAAGACTATTTGGATAGCATCTCCCCAAAAGGACATTGGTATATCAACAAAGCTCATCATGGAACGTACCATATCCAATAGGGTACGATTTCAACTTTCAAAGACACCGTTATGTTGAGGTGTAGAAGGAGGTGTTACCTGTGGCATGATTTCATATTCTTTAAGATAATCTTGAAATTTGGTACTTAAGTATTATATTCCATGATCAGATTATAGATTTTTGATACTTTTTCCCAATTGGTTTTCTACTTCATTCTTATACTCTTTGAACTTTTCAAAGGTATCTGACTTATGTTTCATTAGCTACAAATACCCAAATCTTGAGCAATCATCAATCAAAGTAACAAAATATTGAAAGCCACATTTTTCCACTATACTAAGTAGGCCATATACATCAGTATGTATAAGTTCCAAGGTTTTTTTATTCTTTTATTTTATCCTACAAAATATGACTTGGTCATTTTTCCTTTCAGACATGATTTGCAAGTTGGATAAGGTTCCAAACCTAATGAAGGAAATAAGTCTTCATTCTCCAATTGTAAAATCTTTTTTTTCTCCAATATGACATAATCTTAAGTGCCAAAGGAATCTTGAATTGGGATTATCTTTTGGTCACTTTGTTGTTACTGCGTTTAATTTATTGTTATGATTCTCATTCAATTGCAACACATATAATCTATTTATATTTAGTGTAATGCCAATAAATTTATTCAAATAATAAATATTGGATTTCTCATTGATAAAATGAAATTCATAATTACATTTCTTCAAAATTGGAATGGAATCAATGTTCCTTATTACACTAGGAAAATATAAAACTTTATCTAATAAATTAAATGTCTTGATGGCATAGGAAGATGACACATACCTAAGGTGGTTACGAAAACAAGCTCTTATTTTCCAACTTTAAAGACCATTTTGCCTTCCTTGGCAAACTTTTACTCTTTACAATCTACAAGAAGATACAAAAATATGAGGTAGCAACAGAATCAAAATCCATGAATGAGATATGAAACTTATACCAAGATCCATTTCAATAATAAAGTATAAGGATGTACCTTCTTTTGGCTTCTTCAAGCTCCCAAGGTACTGTCGATCGTTATTCTTCAAATATCATTTCTTCTTGCAATGAAAGCACTCATCTTGCCTTCTTTTCTTTTCTTTTCTTCAATATGCCTCAAGTGGGCTTATTTTTCTTGAGAGCTTGTTTCTTGCCCTTTTGAGGACCAGAGACAGTATGAATAGCCCATTTCTCATTTCTTTAAATATTCAAGATGTTTTTAATTTTTCATAGTTCTTTAACAAGCCATGGAGCTCAATAAGTGACCTAGTTGATCAATCAAATTTTTCATATTGAAGTTGGAAATGAATCCCTTGAAAGAATGAGTGATGGATTGTAGGATCAGATCCACCTTAACTTTAAATGTTAGTCTTAGATCAAATGTATTTGTTTGATCGATCATATTGATCATTTAGAGCATATAAGCAAAGACATGAGTCACTTCCTTCATTTTCATCCTGAACAACTTGCTAGTAATATCGTATTTATCAATTTTACTACTTTCATCATACAACTCTTATAGATGTTCCATGATTTCCACCGATGAGTCAATCCTTTCGTATTGCTCTAACAAAGCTGAGCTTAGAGAGGCTTTGATATAGATTCTCACCTTGAGCTCATCGTTTTTCCATTTATGATAACCAACAACCTTTTCAAGAA
Organism: Zanthoxylum bungeanum; assembly: GCA_019454045.1. NCBI lineage: Eukaryota > Viridiplantae > Streptophyta > Magnoliopsida > Sapindales > Rutaceae > Zanthoxylum > Zanthoxylum bungeanum. Next base: position 7,743 of record SKCR01004463.1, on the reverse strand, counting down.
GGGTATCATCATCACTAGGATTGGGATCTATCATATCGAGAACATAATAGAGACATTTATAATCCAAGATAATCTTGAGCTTACGATGCCAATCTAGAAAATTTGGGCCAGTGAGTTGTCTTTGTCAAGTATTGTTTCTAATGGATTCATTTTGTATCACGTACTTTATTGAAAACATTAGTTTTTTAGTGATTTTATAACTTTTTTTTTATCAAAGGTTGAGGTCTTTTAAACAGCGTTGCTCCTGCTAATTTTATTCGAATTCTACACTCCCCTATGTGGTAGAAGGAAATATTGTTGGATATATTTCTAGTAGGATGTCGAATTCTCATTGTTAATATCATGCCTCACTTAATGGGTTTTAGCACTCCATCTTCAATGAGTCAAAACTCTTTTTGTTTTATATCTCTATACAAGGCTCAAACTTTTCATCTCAAGCAAATAATGTCTCACCAAATGGATTTAGAAATCCTCACTAATTAAGCTAAGTGTAGACATCGCATGTTTATGTGTAGTTGGGTCTCTTATGGGAATGCACTTGAAATGTTTGAAAAAAATTGCAAGGTGAGCCCCAAAAATACCAAAAGCCAGAAATCTAACCAGATGCCATCTAAGTCCAGTCGGATATAAACAACCATGTCCGACCATATAATTTACAAGTCAGGCCGGATATGTATTATGTTTTGCGTTTTACAGAATCACAAGATCTCTTCCCCTATTAACCAAACACTAACACGCTACAAAAGGAAACCTATGTTCAAGAAACGGGGGACAACTAGATACTTTGGACCGATTCTTTGAAGAACATTAAACACCAATGAGTAACCCTATATTTCCAAACTCCAGTAAGTGATCTAGTAACTAACCTACGCTAAAGGTACGACCTGAGGGTCACATAACCCTAAACTTCCCATTTGTTTTCCAGTTTCTTGGCACCATAAATCTGGTCGGACATCCTCCCTAATGTCCGGTCGGACAAACACTTCTCACACAGAAAATCTGGCCACCTAATTTGCTACATTCTGCTGTCGTGTTCAGTTGTAGATAGGATAGAAACCTAGACTATATTCCATAGTCGATATCGAATGGACAATAATATGGTTTACACCCGGGATACAACTCCATATACAACAAGAAAAAACATGTATGAGTTTTATCTATTTTTATTCTTTTGTTTTCATTTTCTTTGATTGTTTAATTACGGATTTATTGTTTCGCCTGTGAGCTAACCTTTTCTGATGTTGTTATGACTGTAATATGGATATAATTCTATATTTCTGACTTTCTGGATCACGTGGAAATTCCGACCAGACATCACTTATGTCCGGTCAGACATTCATAGATAATATATATCCGATCAGATCCCATAAATATCTGGCAGAGTTCATTCTGTTTATTAATAATTCTGTTTTGTTTAAGGCTTTCATGGATGTTTTCACTGTGCATGATATAAACTGCTAATGTGTGATTTATACATTATAAGACATATGGTGTTGGTGTACTCTAAGCTTCCCAAGATCATTTATCAAGCATGAAACAAGTGTAAATACAATCATAGGAGGTGCGGAATAACTCACAATGATCGGTAGAGATGCTCCGAAGAACAAAAACGAACTTCAACATTCTGCCTTCTCCAAGCTCGGCAGTGGGCTTCTCGGTGTGGGGACTGCTCGGCAGTGGCTTGTCTTCCTCCTCCAAGAATCGACCGTGGATGTCCTTTGAAGCTCCAAGCTTTGTGACAAACTTCCATGCTCACGAACTCACTGCCCTATCACCTTGGTATGCCTCCTATGGTGTGCTAGCACTTAGATCTTGCAACAAAATCATTTGCTTCTCCATTGTTGCTCGGTCAAACCAGAAAATAGAGGAGAAGAGGCGTGAGAGAGAAGAAGAAGTTTTGGCTCCAAAACATGAAGACCGAAAAAGAGAGAGAGAGAGAAATAAAAAAAATGTAAATGGGTTTTATAATTTCCAAATTAATAAACCATTTACCATTTTTAATTCCAAAAAGTCAAGCATTAAATGCTTGTCAATCAATCAACATCAACTCACATCAATCAATTGTCAACTTGTCACATCACTCAAAGTGACATGTGATTTGACGCTTGATGTGACTAATGATTTGACGCTTGATTTGACTTGCGTGTCGCATTCGAATTCGAAATGCGAATGCGCTCGCAAACAATCCCAGGCTCGGGTTTGCTAATTCCAAATTAACGAATTTTCCGTTGCGACGCAATTAAATGATTACGCCTAGCGAAATCACTATTCACGTCGCTAACGAATTAATTCTAAATTAACTCGTTCGCCCGAATTAAAATCTAATTTTAATTCCGTGTCGAAATCAAATTTCGTTAAATATATCAAATATATTATTTTACCGAATAATTCCAAATTAACCGTTCTATCTCTTTAATTGATATTTTATCCCAGATAAAATATCTCCGCAATTAATCCCAGATTAATTTTCTCTCTCATTAAATTAATCCCAGATTAATTAAAGTGTGAGCCATACGTTATCGGTGAATCTTTGGGAAGTGACCCATGAGATCCCCGGATATGTTGGCAGTAAATCGGGTCGTCAGACTATCCGAACACGTAAGTACCTAGTACTACGTTTACTCCAATTCACAAGACAATGTTGGCTTCTAGCAAAGCGCCATGCCTACCCAATTCTCCAGAAACATGCTTACAGGAATAAACGATCTATATCAGGCGTAGTATACGTGGTATTGCGTATTTCTGTCCAGTATCGGATAATCACGTGCTAGGCCTGGGGCTGGAATTGTGTCTGCCCCGTACAAAGCACATGTCGGATGTCTGGTAACTAGTCTCTATATCGGATTACTATGACCTAGTCATATTATCCCGTTGACTACAGTACTTAAGAGAACCAGTACCGTATCCTACGTGACCATCATCTTCATATGACTGGAGTGACACTTCCGTCTTGACATCACACCCAACACACTACGATTCTCAATATACCCAGCATTGGCGTACACAGAACCTGTTAAAGCCCTGGACGACCGCAACCAAAGTATATTGATTGTCGCAAGTATTAGCGGTGCAAGTCTCAGGTTAAGACCAAATACACCTACCCTGATTTCGGACTTCCATAGACACATAGTCATACTACCAATGGAATTCCGAGGGGGTCTATCCAGAGCGAAGCTGTTTCCCGTACCATCGGTAAAACACAACCTCCTATTACACTTGCATGAGTATCCTATACCGAAATATATGAGAACTATGTCGTTGTGCCCTCACAACGCGCACAAGTGTAATACTAGTCTTTTACGTATTTATCGATGTCCAATCTCGATAATACTCTGACTAGGGATATTTAATGATTTATCCTTCGTGGACTGATACTGTCTCATATCATTCTCCGTCCAGGAACAAATCCTAGGGACCTCTTATCATTTATACATCTAGGTGATCTAATCACAAATGATAAGAGTGGAATCTCCTTTGTCACATAGTTAATTTGTACAACAACACCATGATCTGTACAAATAGTGACGTTATGGGTCATAATTGTCCAACAATCTCCCACTTGGCCTATAGCCAGTCACTCGAGTGTCTTACACCCGGACTATGTACGATTGGCTCAAACTGCTGAGAAAAGCTTTCGTCAGCGGATTTGCATGATTATCGTCTGATGCGATTTATTCGATCATCACATCGCCACGATGTATGATCCGAACGAATCAGATGATTATCGAATTATATATCTGGATCGTTGATGAGACCATTAATTCTTTAGCCTGTGCTCGAGCCTAGCTCAGCTGCTAACAGAATTATATCTAATCAATTAGATTTGTTTATCGACCCAGAAGGCTTCTATTGCCGCTTCAGCTGCAGCAATAACCCGCATTTGTTGTTTATACGGTAACAATATCTTGCTTGGAAGATTTCCAGCTTACTGTCCCGTTATTCAAACTTTATAGTACCGTTTACGACTTATAGTCATCTTTTATCGGTTTAGGAAACTTGCTACAGTGATCCCAGTCACTTCAAGTTCTCCATCTCCATAGACTAAGACATCATCCTTAGTTATCTAAGATACTAACGGATGTTCTTAACATCAATCCAGTGCCTATCACTTGGATTGGCCTGTTTGTGAATCCATATGCTCAAAGCGTATGAGACACCAGGTCACGTACATTTTTCGATGTACTGTTTCTCGGAGAGTTTTCTCGAAAGCCAAGCTTTCACCGATTATTATTATGGGAATATCATTTCCAAGAAATTACATATTATCATTATTTTATAGGACAGCCACTGTTAGTGCGCTCCCACTAACCCTCTTATATACACAAGAATCATTTCGTTTTGAATTAAATCATAAACTATTATGATTACATCAAAACGACAATTCCAAGAACCTACGCTTGCTTCAATCCAAACATGGATCGAATAATTTGCAAACCTTGTTTGCTAGTTTTGGTACGAAAAAATAGACAGGATGTTGTAAACATCCTCCAAAAGGTTTCCTTTTCAGGAAAGCGATTTTCCCGTTAAGCTGTCATATTTCATAAATGAAACATGCAGCTTTAGCAAGCATTATCCAAATGGATTTACCGTGGCAACAGTTAAAAGGTTGAATCATAATCAACGCAATGTTGATAACGATACCTTTCCGCTAAAAGCCTAGCTTTATACGTTGGTATGTTGCCATCTATGTATGTCTTCCTTGAAGACTTATACAGTACCAATAGGCACAATGCCTTGCGGTACATCAACTAGTATCCAAACTTGTTGATATACATGGAATCCATTTCGGACTCATGACACTTTGTCATAATAGGGAGTCGATACCTTGTATCACTTCCTCATACGTAGTCAGTTGGTATACCTCAATAAGATTGACATCTTCATGAGGTGAGATCAGAAACCTATACCCCAGGTTATTTTCTGAATCTCCCCGACATACGCGGTTCTTGTGTATTCGAAGATTATTGGTAATAGTTTCATCCTTGACGAACTATTTATGTTTCATTAAGGAATAGGTGCCATGAATGGTATTACTCCGATTTTCATCGAGTTTTACTATCGTCCCACTTACCACTGCATATCGGTATTCCTCTTAGGAAAACCGCATGGTGAGCAACAATTACATTGTTCTCAAGTGAGTTGTATAAGTACAATACTTTGGTATCCCTATGATTACCGACAATTGGCACTTATCCAATTTGGGTTCTAGTTTGGTATCATCCAAACGTATGCCTAGCATACCCAAATATTCAGGAATGAGAAACCTGGTTTCTTTCCTGTACATATCTAATATGATATCTGTCAAACAAATTTTTATGGAACCTTATTCAAAATAAGTTATTGCACTGTTTAAAGCTTATCCGTTGAAGAAATGGTAGCTCAGAGCGACTCTTGATTAACCTTATCATGTCTAACAAAATTCGGTTACTCGGTTCGGACACATCATCACTTGACGTGTTCCGGGAGGAGTCCTCATTGAAAGAATACTATACTCTTTCAATTATATTAGACACTTATTGCTTAAGTATTTTCCATTACAGTCTTACCTTATCGGTATAATACTATAGCCGACCTGTTTGTCTATTTCGTGTCGAAACTCTAAAGGTTTCCGATTTGTGTTCTTCAAAAGAAACACATAACCTTAACGCGATGCCACATCCGTATAGGTCACGAAATATTAATATCCACTTCCAGCCTAGCTAGACATGGGCCCACTTGCTTCACTATGAACTAGGGCTAACAGATCGGTTGCATTTACACTTTTACCAAGTAAATAATGTTTTAAGCACTTTGCCCAATAAACTATATTCGTAGACTTTATTTGAATAGAATCAAATCAGTCCTAGTACCCACTCTTCGAAAGTGTGGATATACGATTCTTGTTTAGTTGTGTCCCAGACAATAATGCCACAATTAGTTTCATCTGATCGAATCAGTTGAGCTATTTGTTTGTCATGTTATATTTTGAGATTTATCTATATTCAAAATATAAATTCTGTTATTCACATCAAATGTGTTTATCTTAATATCATCTTTATAAAACAAAACACTTTAGTATTCTAGAATATAAAGGTTCACCCGCAGCGGGTCAAACACTGATATAAGATAATGTATCTAGTCAAACTAGTTACATTATAACAGTTTCCTAATTTAAGTACACACCCGAAGGTAGTTTCTAAACTTAGGTACCTGCGGTTAAAACAGCGACTTTCGTCCCATTTTCAATTCGCAAATAAATCTCTATTGAAGTCAGTATCCTGTTCAAAACAGATTCTGAACATCAATACATATATTTATGTATCACACTAAGTATTAAAATATAATTTTAATACTAGTAGTGAACATAATGTTGACAAACATATTTGAAGTCAGAGCCTTGCTCGTCTTCAATTCTTTCATATCTGCTTTGTCCAAACGACAGTCACGCTTCCGTGATCCCGTTTGCCACATTTAAGGCAGACATTTGGGATATGTCATTTATCTTCCTAGAAGATTATAATGATTTTGCCTTTGCCCTTTTCAACATTCCAGTAGCCTTTGGCCAAGCCTCGGGTTTCTAGAATATCGAAGTAAGGTGCGACTAGCGCTACTTGCCTAATTGCAAAGTTTGACTTTTATCTCCTTGAGAATAGTCATTAACTCTCCCAGAGTTATCAATTGCAATTTTAGTACTTCTAAAATCTAAACATAGATTTATGAATATCCTTCAATTTCGTCATCATACTTTTAAGGATCTAATCCTTAGTTCTGATTCAGAAATTAATGAGTCTACTGTGACAAGCTTAATGGATTAAGCACTTAAGTTATCATTACATAAATCTTCCAAAGATTATGCTCTACTATTTGCTTAACTCCGGGCTTAGGCTTAATATATTATTTTATCAAATAAAATAACTTATTATTTTTCCAGAACCATCCTGAAATAATTCCCAATTTGAAAATTATAGTCGTTTAAATACATTTTCACCCAGGATTATTTTTAAACACTAATCTTTCATTTATTTTGATTCTAATAGTCCAACTATTTAATCAACGATTTGTGATACTATTTATTATAATGATTATTATAGTCCAACTATATAATCAAATATAATTTAAATTAATTAACCTCAATTACATTGATTACTATAATACAATTATAAAATCAACTGTAAATTGAAATTAATTAATTCAAATATATTGATTACTATAATCCAATTATATAATTAACTACAATATAGTCCAACTGCTTTAATTAAAACAACAATTAAATATTAGTCCAACTAATATATTAATTTATATGACGAATGATATTTGAATGAGCGCGTATGGCAAGTAATTAAACGAGTATTGCAAATTCAATTCTTGCCTCCCACTATTTTTCGGCGAGCCTCTAACTCTCTGTCGAGTACTCGGGAAACCGCGTTTCCTAGTGGGCTAGGATCCCGTTAAATATCACACAATCTTGACTTTGGCCAACAAATTGTATGATAATTAACTAGGTAGATCTCTAAGATCAATTAAATCCAATCCAATTCCTAGATCCGGTAGGGGGACATCTAAGTCCGAAACATATATCTCATATATGCCAATATATCCAATATATTGCCTAACCTTTTTCCTCTGAATCAACTAAGCCTTGGCTTTGGCACAAAAAACTTAGTGATCCCAGTTAAGCGTGACCCATTGACCATGGAAAGCTTCGTAATCAATGTCGATGGACAAGAAGTGGTCTTGACTTTGGCCAACAAACCACAACTTGGA
>SKCR01004462.1:0-26392 GCA_019454045.1 Zanthoxylum bungeanum | reverse complement strand
GGTTGATTCTAGGGTTGCCAAGTTGCCACCATAACTTTGGTGCCGACAACAGCTTGCATTTATTAATTTATACACCTTATGTAGAATGATTGGTGATCCGCTGGCATGATTTGTTGCTATTTCTTTTTGTGTTTTTTTAGTAGCCGACTACTTTTTGTGTGTGCTTGGGCCTGGGGCCAGGGTTTTGTGATTGAATAATACAAATTTTACCTCTTCAGTTGTTCACTTTGTATTTATAAGATTAAGCATGTGATTTGAGATTATATAACATCGTTGATTGACTTGTAGTTTGTGTTCAATATATGGCAATTGCAGGCAAATTAATGGAGGTAGCATGTAGAATGCTTGGAGCTGTTGGGCAAGATTCACATTTCACTACATGTCAATAAACACATAAAATTACATCAAAAAGAAGAAAACCCGAAACCATGTAAATAATCGTAAACTGGAAAATACTTATGTTCCTTATAATCGGGTTTTATCACATTAAACTTCGACTAACAGTGTGAAATGACATTGCAGTTGTAGGAAAGATTGTAAACAAAAAAGGAGTGGATCAATCAGGCTACTGTCGTTGGTGAATAATCCCCCCTCAAAAGAGAAGAGTTTGTTGTTATTTTGTCATTATAAATACTGTAATTACATGTCATTTTTTAATTATTTTTATGTAAGACTCACTGGTGATGCATGATATGATTGATGAACAACCTTTGCTTTATATCACTGGTTGTGTTATTTTTGGCCTGTTTGTGAATCCACTCAAATTTCATAATTTTGAAATTCTCTTGTATTTTCTCAAGTAAATTTATCTTTGCGAGGAAGTAAAGAATTTAGAACTGAGAAATGAAATTGAGTTGGTATAGTGATAAGGGAAGTTGTTGGATGAATTAAATAATTTGGTTTGTGATTTCATGATTGAAAGAGACATAACAACTCATGAAAGTTGGATGGACTTGTTCTTTCATTGCTGGTGCTCTGTTGTCTTCATTCAAAAAAGTAAAAATGGAGAAATAATAGTCAATTATTGATTGATATTTAAGGAAATACTTTTTCTATATTATTATTATTATTAATATTGTCAAATGTCATGTTATTATCTTTACTAAATTTGTGGCCAAATTACAAGGGGTAATTAACATTTTCTTTAGGCTAAAATATAAAGCTGGACTTTTAACTTCAAGTGCAATAAATAATAAAATTTAATTTTTTGGGTTAGTGGAAGAAGTGGGACACCCAAGAAAGGCAAACTGGATGTACATATAAATAATATAGTTAATTCTTTCCCAACTGGATACAACTCGTGGGAATTAATCTTGTGCAGGCAGACTTGCCGCTGGGTCCAAGAGGCTGTTCAGTTGGGTCTGCATAAATAACTATCCCCTTATTGTTATGGGTGATTTGTCCTACAGTGTTTTGTTAGTATATATTATATGATGAATTTTATTTATAAGTTTCTAAGTAACATTACATTATATATATCTCACCGTTGCAATCGTGTAACGTAGAGATTGATGTTGATATTACAGTATCCGGTCAAGATTAAGCAAATCGGTACTAAAGTTTGTATGCATGGATCCGAAATTGCAGAATATAGTGGAATGTCGTGATCTATTTGTATTATTAATCTCAGGGCTGAGAATTTTACGTATCTGGCTTTAGCTTTATTCATCACACACCGTTATATAATCAAGGTGTCTGTCACCATGTGTAATTGTACAATCATATTAATCTAAATTGCTCACCAGATCGAGAGTAGGGAGATTGAATTGGATTACTAGTTAAAAATGTTGACCAACACGTATTGTATATAGGTTGGGTTTAGGTCCTACCAATTATGGGAATTAGAACTAGACATATTATTTTATATTGTTAGATTTTGTCTTAACTAAACTTGACATACCCAGCTTTCTTTATGAAGTAGACATTTTCTTTAACATTATATTGGAAAATAGTTGGAATGACAAAATAAATTAACGAATCGAATTTATATCAAATCTTAAATGAATCGAATTAAAATATGATGGATTCGAATTCGATTAGTTTATTAAACGAATCCTAATATCATGATTCATATTCGATTTGTTTATTAAACGAATCGAATACAAATATTCGTCTAGTCATGATATTTTTCAATAACATAATTTACCATAATTTATTACATTAATTCTTCATAATATATACATATGAAATATGTAATTAATTAATTTACTAAAAATGCCTCACAAAATATCGAAAATATTATTTTTTTCTATAGTAATTAACGAATAAACGAATCCTAATCCAAATTATTGTAGGATTCCAGCAGCAGTCTACAGGCATGCATGAAGCTGCCAGGAAGCTTCCCATTATGTAACTAGCTGCTAGGAAGCTTCCCATCATGTAACCAGCTGCCATGCTTCCATGAGAAGACTCGACGCCACCTTTAGGTGGTGATTGCCAAGAATCAATGGGAGTTGAAAATGGAAGAATAAGCCAACCTACTTTTGGTGGGTTTACTGTAGCTTTGTTGACATTTTGGGCAGGAAATGTACTATAAATTCAGAGCTCGGTTTTGAGCTTATTGCACCCCAAATGAGTTGTAAGCTTCAGGCAGAGAGCTTAGAGAGTGTTAGTGAGTTTTTTTTTTTGTGTATAGTTTTTTTGTAAACTTGTAAATCTATTCTTGGTAGTAATAGAAGCAATTCGGTTTTTTCCTCAAAAACACTCTAAAGTGATCAGAGAATCACAACAAGTGGTATCAGTAGCTTTGGTTCTTCATTGGGGTCGAAAAATCGAAGAACGGAGCAAGGTTCGGAAAATTCGGGTTCCGACAAAGTTGTCAAAAATCAACTTTGAACATATCATCAACTAGCTCACGTCGAGACGAGCACGGTGGTATTTTCTGGCGATCAAACGGAGGTCCAGGGAGCCCGCACGCCCCAGACAGAGAGATCCTCACGCGCCGAGACTCGCAGCACGCGACGCGCGTGTGGTTGGAGGTTTAAGACGCTGACGTGTCCGCCACGTCATCGACACATCATCCCATATCAGCGCACAGTCAGCGCTAAGTCATCCACCACGTCATCGAACACGTCATCATATATCAGCGCACAGTCAGCGCTGAGTCAGCAACCACGTCAGCATCCTGGTAAATTTCATTTAGCCCCCTGAAGTTTTGAAATTTACAGTTTTACCCCAGAACTTTTAGGAATTTACAAATCAGCCCCTGTTTCGGATTTAGACCAACGAAGTGTCTATTCCACCATTTTCGACCATTCCGGACGCAACCGTGACCTCAGATTTGTGAAATTCAGCCCCAATTTTAATCTATTTTCATTTTAAACTTTAAAAACTTAAAATGGAAATGGAAAATTCTCATTCTGGTGCAATGATTAAACTGGATGCAACTAATTACTCCATCTGGAGACCTCGGATGATAGATTTTTTACATTGCAAAGATCTGTTTGATGTCATCGAGTTGAAGGGAGTGAAACCAGAGTCTGTTAAGGAGTATGACTGAAATAAACTCAACAACAGAACTTTGGGTCAGATTAGGCAGTGGATCGGTCACAGTGTCTTCCACCACGTAGCACAAGATTCAGATACTTACGGGATGTGGATAAAGCTGGAATACATGTTCCAGGCCAAGACAGCTCGGAATAAAGCTCTGTTAATGAGGCAGTTTGTGAACCTGAAGCTACGGAGTGGAACTTCCGTTGCAGAACACACCAACGAGTTCCAGAGCCTGGTGAACCAGTTGTCTGCAGTAGACATGCAGCTGGGAGATGAAGTACAAGCCCTCTTACTACTCAGTTCCCTTCATGATAGCTGGGAGACATTGGTGGTTACTCTCAACAATTCCGCTCCATGAGGTAAAGTTACCATGCCTATGGTAAAAAATGCCCTGTCGAATGAGGAGTCCAGGAGAAAAGATGTTGGCTCAGAACAGACAGAAGCCTTCATCACAGAGACTCGAGGAAGACATCAAGGAAGAGACGGAGAGAGAGGCAGAAACACAACCAGAGGTAGATCCTCATATGGAAGGAAGCCTACCTATAAGTGCTACCACTGTGGCATTGTAGGCCACCTAAAGAAGAATTGCCGAAAACTGCAACGAGAGCAGGGACAAGGCAATCACCAGCCGAAGAATGACGAATGAGAGACATTGGTCGTTGTCCAAGCAGATGTAGCAATATGGTCCATGCAGGAAGAGACATGCCTTCACAACGCAACCCAAGATGTTGAGTGGGTGGTAGGTACTGCAGCATCCTACCATGTCACTCTTCACAGAGATTTCTTCACAACCTACAAAGCATGAGACTTTGGATCAGTGAAGATGGGAAATATCAGTTCCTCTGGGATAGTAGGAATGAATGATATTTAGTTGCGGACAAATGTCAGGTGTACATTGACCTTGAAGGATGTCCTACATGTTCCAGAACTTCGGCTGAATGTACTCTCGGGGATAGCTATTGACAAACAGGGCTATGACAATCACTTCAGAAATGGCACATGAAGAATGTCGAAAGGTGTCATGGTTGTCGCCCGAGGACATGCTTGCGGCGCACTATACAAGACTCATGTGAAGATTTGTGCAGACAGCCTCAATGTAACTGAAAAAAAGGCTTCTCAAAATCTGTGGAACCGGAGACTCGGACACATGAGTGGGAGATAGTTGTTTACCCTGAACAAGAAGGAGCTTACCAAGGATATTGCACGAGGTCCTTGCAACCACTACTCGATTGGTAAGCAACACAGAGTCTCATTTAATTTATCTTCAGAGAGAAAATCAGAGTTGCTTAGTCTGATGCACTCTGATGTTTGTGGTCCCTTGGAAGTTGATTCATTGGGCGGTGACATGTATTTTCTGACTTTCATTGATGATGCTTCTCGGAAAATCTGGGTGTATTTCCTCAAGACGAAGGATCATGTCCTAGATCAGTTCAAGCTGTTCCACGCCACGGTAGAGCATGAAACAAGGAAGAAGCTGAATGTCTTCGTACCGACGATGGAGGCAAGTACAGTTCCATAGAGTTCGAAGCCTACTACATGAGACATGGGATTCGACATGATAGAACTGTTACACACACACCACAACATAATGGTGTCGCTGCGAGAATAAACTGCACCATTATGGAGAAAGTGAGAGGAATGATCAGTATGGCTAAGCTGCCAAAGCCATTCTGGGGAGAAGCTGTTCGTGCTGCCTGTTACCTGATCAACATATCATCATCTTTACCGTTGAACATGGAGATTCCAGAGAAAATGTGGTCTGGTAAGAATCCCTCATACACTCACCCTAGAGTATTCGGTTGTTTAGCTGTTGCACATGTATCCAAGGAGCTTGGGAAGAAGCTCGATGCAAGGACAACTCCATGTATATTCCTAGGCCATGGAGATGAAGAATTTGGATACATACTATGGGATCCGAAGGTGAAGATGGTCATCAGAAGCCAGAAAGTAGAGTTTCTTGAAGATCGAACAATTGAAGACATTGAAATGCCCAAAATATCTTCCAATTCTAGTTCCAACAGAAATCCAGACCCAGCACCAGCACAATTGGCCACAGATATGGTGCACGAGGAAATTTCAGAAGCAGAACCAGATGAGGCAGATAGAGATGTTGAGCAGAGGGAGACACAATCTGTTCCATCAGAGATTACAGAAGAGAATGTTGAGCAGGGGGAGCCGCAACCCACTCCACTAGAAGCTACATGATCATTCACAGAGATGGATGATAACAGACCTCCTGAAACCAGTGGACCTCGGACAAGAAAATCTGAGCGAGGCATGATTCCATCAACTAGATATCCGGGATCCAAATATATTCTGCTTACTGATGAGGGGGAGCCAGAGAGTTTCCCACAAGGCAAGAAGACACTGAAGAATAAAAGGGTGAATAAACATGACAGCAGAACTGTACAGAGATACAACAAAAGATTATTGTGCAGAGACACAATGAATTATACTATGCAGAGACATAGCAGAAGAATAATGTACGGAGATGCAGTGAAGTGTGTTGTGCAGAGACACGGCCGATATATCAACAAAGGAACAGTGATCGGGACAAGCTAGAGCTGTGCAGAGACATAGCCATGATAGTTATCAAATGAAGATCGTTTTTTTTATGCAATTGGATGTGGAGAATTGTAGGATTCCAGTAGCAGTCTACAGGCATGCTGAAGCTGCCAGGAAGCTTCCCATCATGTAACCAGCTGCCATGCATCTATGAGAAGACTCCAAGCTACCTTTAGGTGGTGATTGCCAAGAATAAGGGGAGTTGAAAATGGAAGAATAAGCCAACCTACTTTTGGTGGGTTTACTGTAGCTTTGTTGACATTTTAGGCAGGAAATGTACTATAAATTCAGAGCTCGGTTTTGAGCTTATTGCACCCCAAATGAGTTGTAAGCTCCAGGCAGAGAGCTTAGAGAGTGTTAGTGAGGTTTTTTGTGTATAGTTTCTTTTTGTAAACTTATAAATCTATTCTTGGTAGTAATAGAAGCAATTCGGTTTTTTCCTCAAAAACACTCTAAAATGATCAGAGAATCACAACAATTATCACCCCTAGAAAATAGATAGCTTCTTGAATTTTACACATTTAAAAATCACCGGTTTTGGTAAAGATTTCAATGAGGCATTGGCTTTACATTTACTTGATAGCAACTAATCTTTTTTCGTAAGCGAAAGAAAAGTTTCACCTTTAATGAACCTGATAAATTCTTGAAGCAACTTGTGAATTATGATTGCTTTTGTAAACATTCATACATTTAAAAATTTAGTAAAAAAAAACATGAAAAATATGTAGGGCATTACATTTGAATGAAATTTAATAAAAGAATGTATGATACTTTTAACCTATAGCTACTACATGTTGGAAATTTTTTGCTTGTCTCTTTGTTTTTCCAAACCTTTTGAAGTGTTCCATAAAAGTTAATTAATTCCATTAATTAATTTGGCACTTCAAACGAAAGGTCTCATTAATGAATGATAAATGACATACTTATCTCTTTTAATTTCCATATATATAGAGAGCATTGTTTTCGTTTTAAAGAGATGAGAAAATAATACACCAAGCGCTTGGTACTTTCGCTTCGGTTTCTCTTTGTTTTCGATTTTGGAAGAGTTCAAACAGTTTTGTGGTTCGTTGGATACGAGTTCGGTGATGCCCTTATTCGTTCGTTTTCCGTTGTATCCTGGGAAACAATCGTCTCACGTTCTACTGCACATTCGGTAGGGGACGGATTTGTTTTAAGGATATTGTTGGCATCAACAAGCCTCGTAATAGTGAAGCTTTGGGTCTGATCTTCTTTGCTGGTTCATTTCCAATTTGGTTATTGGTCAGTGGCTGATTTCAGGGTCCGCTCTCAGGGTCTGCCTCCGCTCTCAGGGTCTGCCTCTGCTCTCTGCCTCTGCTCTCAGGGTCAGCCTCCGCTCTCAGGGTTTGCCTCTGCTCTCAGGGTCTGCCTATGCTCTCAGCCTCTGCTCTCAAAGTCAGCCTCCGCTCTCAGGGTCTGCCTCTACTCTCAGGGTCTGCCTCTGCTATCAGCCTCTACTCTCAGCCTCTGCCTCTGCTCTCAGCCTCTGCCTTCAGGGTCCGCTCTCAGGGTCTGCCGTGAGGGTCTGCTCTCTGGGTCTGATTTCAGGGTCTGCCGAGAAGGTCTGATTTCAGGGTCTGCTGGGCTGAAAATTAAGCCTAATTCTGATTTCCTTGTAACTACCAATCATTGTATTTGATTATACTTGTATTACAGTCTTAAAATAAATTCATTATGTGGATATGGAAGTCAGTCCAAACACAGTTGATCCGATTGTGGCAGCCTCCATGGCTGGCCAAAGTTCTGTGGCAGTCTCTTCGGCTGGCCAACATGCTTCAGCCTCTGGGCTTAATCTAGCAGCCTCTGGGGCTGGCCAAGGTGTTGCGGCCTCTATGGCTAGTCAACATGTTGGACATGTGAGCTATGTCAATCCTGTTGCTGAAAACCTGAAAAATTCACTGGTCAGAATTTCAAAAGGTGGCAACAGAAGATGTTCTTTTACTTGACCATGTTGAACCTTGTGAAGTTCCTAAAGGAATATGCTCCTGCACCCGCGGAGGGTGAGATTGATATCCAAGTGATCAGTGCGATCGATGCTTGGAAACATTCTGAATTCCTATGTAGGAATTATGTGCTGAATGGGCTAAATGATTCATTGTACAGTGTGTACTTTGGGAATCTTTAGATCGAAAATATAAAATTGAGGATGGCGGTACTAAGAAATTTGTTATAGGCCGATTCCTAGATTTTAAGATGGTTGATTCCAAAACTGTGTTAAGCCAAGTACAAGAACTGCAGATTATTCTAGCAGAAATTCATGCTGAGGGGATGAGTTTAAGTGAAACCTTCCAAGTAGCCTCGATAATTGAAAAACTACCACCTGGTTGGAAATATTTCAAGAATTATCTAAAGCATAAGCGAAAAGAAATGAGCATTGAAGACTTGATTCTTAAGCTCAGAATTGAGAAAGATAACCGAGTATCTGACAAGAGAGGAATATCTAATGAGGCCAAGGCAAATGTTGTTGAACATGGCCATAAGAACAAGAACCTCAAGAACAAAGGGTCAAAGATGGGCCCTAAATGAGGAGTTTCCAAGAAATCCCAATTTCAAGGAAGATGCTTCAACTGTGACAAAATGGGTCACAAGTCTCTGAGGGCAGATTGCCAAAGAAGAAAAAGAAACAAGAGGCTAATATGCTGGAAAACATGACTCAAGATGTTTCAGACATTAACATTTATGTTGTGGTTTCTGAAGTGAATCTGGTGGGTTCTAACCCAAGAGAGTGGTGGATTGATACTGGTGCCACTCGACATGTGTGCTCAGACAAAAGCATGTTTTCTTCATTTGAGCCTGCTGGCAATGGGGAAAAAATATACATGGGAAATTCAGCAACATCTGAAATTGAAGGTTAAGGAAAGGTGATTCTGAAGATGACCTATGGGAAAGAGTTGACTCTGAACAATGTTCTATATGTACCAGAAATACGGAAGAATCTTGTGTCTGGATCGCTTCTGAACAAGCACGGATTCCGGATGGTGTTCGAGTCTGATAAAGTAGTTTTGACTAAAAATGGGATATATGTGGGAAAATGGTATGTAACTGATGGGCTCTTTAAGCTCAATGTAATGGTTGTTAAACCCAAGAATATCAATAAAGCTAGTTCTTATGCTTATATTGTTGAGTACTCTAATCTATGACATGGTAGATTAGGACATGTTAATTTTAATTCATTGCGGAAATTAATTAACATGAATCACATTCCCAATTTTAAAATTGATAACAGACATAAGTGTGATACTTGTGTTGAGGCAAAACTGACTAGATCATCTTTTCATAATATTGAAAGAAACTCTGAACCACTTGATCTAATTCATACCGATGTATGTGATTTTAATTCAATACAATCGAGAGGCGGTAATAAATATTTTATTACCTTTATTGATGATTGCAAGAGATTTTGCTATGTGTATTTGATGAAAAGCAATGACGAAGCTATAGATAAATTTGTTCTCTATAAGAATGAAGTTGAGAACCAACTGAATAAAAGAATTAATGAGTTAAGAAGTGATCGTGGTGGTGAGTATGTTTTTCCTTTTGAATCACTTTGTGAACAAAATGGAATCATACATCAAACCACAGCTCCTTATTCACCTCAATCCAATGGGATTGTGGAACAGAAGAATCGTACCTTGAAAGAGATGATGAACGCTATGTTAATCAGCTTTGGCTTACCTCAGAATATGTGGGGAGAAGCTGTTTTATCAGCTAATTACCTTTTAAATAAGGTATCACGGAAAGAAGCAGGGAAAACTCCTTATGAAATGTGGAAATGAAGAATACCTTCCTATAAATTCCTACGAGTGTGGGGGTGTCTTGCCAAAGTTGTCATTCCTCCACCTAAGAAGGTGAAGATATGACCTAAAACTATTGATTGTGTTTTCATAGGGTATGCACATAACAGTAATGTTTATCGATTTCTTGTGTATGAGTCTAATGTACCATATATTCACGAGAATACGATAATGGAGTCGAGGAATGCATCATTTTTCGAATACGTTTTTCCTTGTAAAATAAATTCGAATTCAAATGTGCACAAACGAGCACATGAGACTATCATTGAAGATAGTCCGGACCAAGAACACATAAATGTTCCAGAGGATCAACAAGTTGTTGAACTTAAACCACGACGTAGCAAAAGAGGTAGAACGGAAAAATCATTTGGTCCAGATTTTCTGACTTTTTTGCTAGAAAATGATCCTTAAAGCTATAACGAAGCTGTAAGATCAGCTGATGGTGCTTTGTGGAAAGATGCCATCAATAGTGAAATTGATTCCATCTTACAAAACCACACCTGGGAGTTAGTGAATCTTCCTCCAGGATGTAAACCTTTAGGGTCCAAGTGGATTTTCAAAAAGAAAATGAAGGCAGATGGATCAATTGATAAGTACAAAGCAAGACTTGTAATTAAAGGTTACAGACAACGTGAAAGTCTTGATTACTTTGATACTTACTCTCCTGTGACAATGATAAATTCCATAAGGATGATACTTGTAATTGCAGCTTTGCGCAATCTTGAGGTACATCAGATGGATGTGAAAACAGCCTTTCTGAATGGAGATTTAGATGAAGAAATCTACATGGAACAACCTGAAGTCTTTATAGCTCAAGGACAAGAAGAGAAAGTCTGTTAGTTAGTAAAGTCCTTGTATGGATTAAAATAATCTCCGAAACAATGGCATAAAAAGTTTGACGACATCATGTTGTCAAATGGTTTCACAATCAATGAATGTGATAAATGCATTTATGTCAGAAAGACAGAAGTTGGCTATTTCATTTTATGTCTCTACGTTGATAACATATTGATTGTCGGGAGTAATGTTAAAATTGTGAAATCTACCAAGAATATGCTGAAATCTAAGTTTGACATGAAAGACATGGGTGTCGCAGATGTCATTATGGGAATAAAGATATCGAGAAATCCAGATGGACTTATTCTTGATCAGTCGCACTACGTGGACAAGATTCTTGATAAATTCAACTATGATGATTCTGTCGTGGCTAGAACTCCGTTAGATGTACGTCTACACCTATCAAAGAATAGAGGAGAAAGTATATCTCAAGTAGAATACTCTAGAGTGATCGAGAGTTTGATGTATCTATCGAGTTGTACCAGCATGATATAGCCTGTACAGTAAACAAGCTCAGCATATGAAAGACTCAAAGTCTACCAGTGGCTATGTGTTTACACTAGCAGATGCAGCTATATCATGGAAATCCTCCAAACAGACTGTGATAGCCAGATCTACAATGGAATCAGAATTCATTGCATTAGATAAGTGTGCTGAAGAAGCAGAATGACTTCGAAATTTTCTAGAGGATATTCCAAGTTGGCCTAAGCCAGTGCCAGCAATTTGCATTCATTGCGATAGTCAATCTGCAATTGGAAGGGCACATAACAATATGTATAATGGTAAGTCTAGACATATTCGTCGTAGACACAATACCGTTAGACAATTACTCTCTAATGGAGTTATTTCGATTGACTATGTAAAGTCAAATGATAACATGACGGATCCGCTAACCAAAGGGTTAAACAAAGAGTTAGTTGAGAAATCATCGAGGGGAATGAGACTAAAGCCCGTTAGATAAATGTTTATTATGAAGGAAAACCCAACCTTGTTGACTGGAGATCCAAAGATCTAGGTTCAATGGGACAACCCACTCGTATAAGACATAATTGGTTCACTGTGGGGGTTACCCTCTAGTCCATTCCTATGGTGAAATAAAACAGTGATGCTCGTATGGATAGAGGTTAAGCAAAGGCTTTTAATGATTCTTATGCGTCGGGAATCCGAGCGGAGTATCACGATATACTCTTAAATAAGAAATCACATGTGTGAGAGAGAAGTGAGGCCGCTTCAAAGGGAATTGTATGGGGCTCAATTCTTAGAAACTCTTGCAGAACCAGGTTGACGTTCATGGCCAAAATGAACATAAAAATGAGAACTCTGATGTGTTAGGTAAAACATCTGTGTGATATATGGTTTCCATTTTCATGAATGGCAGTACAGTTCAATGACATCGTGTCCACTGTCATCCATAAAATGAGATATATTTTCACAAGGGAAGGTTCAAAGGCTGAGGCCCACCTATCCTATGCAGGTGTTGAACTGTTGAACTCTTATAGGTCAAAATAAAATGTTTTATTTGCCGGTTTTTCGCCAATTTTCATTCATGTGGGGGATTGTTGGAAAATTTTTGCTTGTCTCTTTATTTTTCCAAACCTTTTGAAGTGTTCCATAAAAGTTAATTAATTCCATTAATTAATTTGACACTTCAAACGAAAGGTCTCATTAATGAATGATAAATGGCATACTTATCTCTTTTAATTTCCATCTATATATAGAGAGCATTGTTTTCGTTTTAAAGAGATGAGAAAATAATACACCAAGCGCTTGGTACTTTTGCTTCGGTTTCTCTTTGTTTTCGGTTTTGGAAGAGTTCAAACACTTTTGTGGTTCGTTGGATACGAGTTTGGTGGTGCACTTACTCGTTCGTTTTCCGTTGTATCCTGGGAAACAATCGTCTCACGTTCTACTGCACCTTCGGTAGGGGACGAATTTGTTTTAAGGATATTGTTGGCATCAACAAGCCTCAGAATAGTGAAGCTTTGGGTCTGATCTTCTTTGCTGGTTCGTTTCCAATTTGGTTATTGGTCAGTGGCTGATTTCAGGGTCCGCTCTCAGGGTCTGCATCTGCTCTCAGGGTCTGCCTCTGCTCTCAGCCTCTGCTCTCATGGTCAGTCTCCGCTCTCAGGGTCAGCCTCTGCTCTCAGGGTCTGCCTTTGCTCTCAGCCTCTGCCGTCAGGGTCCGCTCTCAAGGTCTACTCTATGGGTCTGATTTCAGGGTCTGCCGAGAGGGTCTGCTGGGCTGAAAATTAAGCCTAATTCGGATTTCCGTGTAACTACCAATCATTGTATTTGATTATACTTGTATTACACTACATTTATAACTTCAATAGGTATTAAAGTTCCAGAATGAAAATTTACTAAGAGCATGCAATCAACTTGCAATAAAACTATTAACAGATAATATGGAACTTGAAACTTTGAAAGTTTTTCTGAGCGCTGCGCCTCACTAGAAATCTGGGTTATGGATCTTTCGAGGGGGGCAAGAATCATATCTTCATCCTCCAACTGCGACTTCCCGGGGCATAATCTCAGAGTTGGCCATACTCATTGTAGGTCCATCGTTCTGAACTGGAGTCATTTCAGATGCCACATCTATAGTTTCCTTGCATTCAGGAAATGAAAAGCCAAGAACACTGGGTTGCCTCGACATTCCTTGAAGTTCCCGCTACACTTGGCCCGTGCCCTTTCGTTAGGTCTTGGATTCGGCCAAGGACACTGGGTTGCCTCGACATTCCTGTCAAGTGAAAAGCCAAGAACATGATCAATTCAGAAAATCAGAAAATTTCAAGGCATTTACAGGTCAAACAAGAAAAAAGGCAAAATCAGAAAGTCAGTAAGAGCCTACCCAGCCACCTCGGGACCTGTGGAGGTGCACTCCAGACGATCCCCGACTCTAAGAAGGCATAATCATTGACTACCCTCCTCCAGTGGCAGGCGTAGCTCCGGGCCACTTTGATCCTAGCACGGGCCGTACGGGTAACCTTGGGAGGATCACTCCAGTAGGCTGAGAAGGGTTAAATAGTTAGTATTTTGGCATGAATATTGAGAAAGGAAGATAAATTGAGAAACCAAGTCCTAACCTCCCACTCTGAAGATATCAGAGACTTTAGTCATCTCCGGGGACACATACAAGGTCCGTCCCCAGTCGCCTGTAGCCTAGAACCCGATATCTTTGAAGTTTTTGTTGGTTTGGGGAAGGTCTTTGATGAGGGCAGATGTGTCGACATAAGAGGAGAGATAATACAACCATGATGGGATTTCGGGTTGGCCTTCAGCTGGTACAACCTTTTCAACTCCTCAAAAGTCGGTTCCCCGAGGCCTGCTCGGTACCAGATCACATGCAAGCCGACCAGAATTCTCCAGCTATTCAGATTTAGTTGGCAAGATTCGATCTCCATCCTGGCCAACATCCCCGCGAAGTATGGTTGGATATGCAGCTGAAGACCACACTTAAAAAGGGAAGGAAGAAGAGCGATCGAGCCCTCGTCAGGTTGGCTCGCACGATCACACGAGCCAGGAACATCCAGAGCTATGCCGATCGGGATCTCGTACTGCTCCCGAAGCGCACACAAGGCTTCTCCAGAAATCTTTGAAGGCCGGTTCATGTCCAAGGTCGAACTGCCCAGTTCTCTGGGCTCAGGGTCTTTCTGGGGGACTATTTGGTGATAGAAGTCATTTTTATCTCATAAGAGGTAGAAGTGGTATCCAAGTCCTCTACGCTGGGTGCCCCCGAGCTTGATGAGGTTTCTGCAGCACGAGGAGGCTGAGTTTCTATGGGTTTGGTCGAAGAGGATACATCGTCAGACATGCCTAACAGTCGCCGTGGGGTGCAAGGTCAGTCAGTGGTCCGCTCAAAGTATCACAGGTTCAAGAATTATTCTAGCTACCGATGATATGGGCCTACAATCTCTAAGTGCCCTAACAATAGCCACAAATAACAAGTCTTTCCCTAAACACATACAACCAAACACGAGAAACCAAAAATCTGAAACACATGCATTATACCCCAGCACCCCTCCTACAACCAGAGAACACGAGTACAACACATCCCACACCCAATCAGAAACAAGAGTCACAACACAGAATGATGAGATAGACACGCCAAGAAAGCAAGAAGAATCAGCAATAACAAATAGAAAGTCCGAAAGCACCAAACAGCAATGGTAAAAAAACCACAAGTAACGAGAGAAGGTCGGGCGAAAGCTTACTTGTATTGAAAAGAAGAATCGACAGTTGGTCTGAACGATTGAAATTCTGTTGGTCTCACGAGCAAGGTAGCTTCTGCAGTTTGAGAGTTGTGGGTTTTCGTAAAGAGAAGAAATGAGCTTTGCTCTGCTATTTTATAATCGGCACGGTGTGTTTATGGCCGTTGGATCAGGAGAATTTTCGGATGTGCGCTGCGTGTCGTCTTTTGGGCTCCATCTGATCAGTTTGGAATAATCGGCTGGGATTGAAAGACCCTTTTGGCTACCTCGAGAACGGCTGATTGATTTGAGTTTTTGGCGAGAAGACCATAAATTTTTGACAAGTGGTACGCTCGGGTGAAACCCTAAAGTCGATTTGATGGGCATTTATAGAGATATGATGGCTTATAATTTTCGAGGGACGGCTATCGTAGGGGTAAAAGATGAATTTGGCTTGGTTGGGAAGGCAGTTAAACATCAACATTCTCCGACCGAACATATGAAGATGACCGAGGAAGTTTTGGAAAAAGCTCGAGGAAGTCCTCTATTTTGTTTATGGACAGGCCATCGGTTAATCGATCGGCTCATTTCAGATTTTTTGTAGTTCCCGGCACCAACTCGTACACTTGTTGGAACTGAGAACTATGAGACAGATGTTGATGGGGATTTCCGCAACTAAGTATTTTGTACAGATCAGTAAGGACATATAGGGAAATTCACCTCACCCGGAGGACCAAGAGTCAGAAGATGTGACTTGATACACATTTCAGAGGCCGACTACTTCAAGCGAAGCCGACCACAATTTCCATATAGATCGGTTTTGTTCGGCCTTACTCATTGGAGCCAGCGGATGAGCTAAGACATTTAGCGTCATGGCGAAAATAGTTTGAGAAGTTCGGCATATCACTTGGCCGACCCATTCTGAAGACCGACACAATATCAGAGTTGTTGGATTTTCCCTCCAAAATGTGTCATTTCTCAAATCCACTTTACATGATGTCATCATTATTTTTGCGTGTGGCAGTGGAGAAAGCAGAGTGATGTGACAGGCCGTCAGACGGTATGCTTATTTTCGGCGAAGACAGTCTTGGGGCAGAGAGCTCGTCAATCAGTCGGTGACCGCGTGAGAAATATCATAAAATTAGAGGAACAGTGTGTATTTCCCGAGTATATAAAGGGATGTTAGTCTCATTTATATAAGTTGGGTCTTTTAGACATAAAACTTGTAAAAAATATAAAGAACACCACTTGTAACACTCTTTCAACTGCTCGTGCACATTCAGACCTTGTTCAAAACAGGTCGGTCGAGTCAATTTTGGCAATAAAACAACCTCAATCATTTTGTGCCCGTAGACGTAGGCTGGATTCACTCCGCCGAACCATGTTAAAACTCTCTTGTCAACCTTTACGTTTTTTCTTACCTTTTACTAAGTTTATTTTTGGTCTCCCAATAATCAAACAAATTCAAGGTTGAGGGAAAGTTGTCTCGGGGGAGTTATCCCGAAACTGCCACTGGGACGAAAATCAGCCGTCAACACTAACATATGGAGAATCATGCCCAGTTGTGTAAAGTTAAATTTACCCTTAATGAAAATGAAAGTCATTCAATAGATGAATTAAATATTAACCATTTGATTAAAATCCTAAACTATTTATTCATCTTCCATCCTTTTACTTCACTTTAAAAATTTACAAGTAGCAGACTCATAAATGTTCTCTTGTTTGGAACAAGTTCTAGGTTATTTTCTCAAATATTGGCTTTGGCTCTTGGTCGATTATTCAGTATCACATCATATTCAATTTTTTAACATTTCATAAATCCAAGTCTCGTTTCTTATATATATATATATATATACTAGATATTGCTCGTGCCTCCGGCACGATGTTACAGAATTTACAGAGAGATTAAGATTCTGTTATTTAATTTGTTGTTAATTTCCAAAGATATTCTTTCATGAACTGATTTTATTCTTTAATTTATTTGGTAGTTTTCATTTTCCTTTAATAAATGATTGTATTCTTTAATTTATTTGGTAGTTTTCATTTTCCTTTAATAAATGATTGTATTCTTTAATTTATTTGGTAGTTTTCATTTTCCATTTTTATAGAGATTCTATAATGGACGGATTCTTTATCAGCCATTGGATTATAATGAAATGATATGACCCGCCAATTAAGCCACATAAAGATAGTCTTTGGATACATTATCTCTCTTAATCATAACCATTGGTTGTCTTCTATTTCATCTCACACCATTGTGCTTATAATATATATATATATATATATATATATATATAATGATATTGTTTTCTTAGGTCAAGAGAAAATAACAATTATATTTTGAGTTCTCTTCAAATTCTTGCACATCTATTGTAATATTTTATAACCATACTGAATCTATTTATTTTCTATTCGGGGTTATTAATGATATTGTATGTAATGTTTTTTATTTAAAACTCAAACTCATGATCTATTGCTATTTTAAATCAAATAAAATAATTTATAATCTCCACTCAACCTCATTGTCTAATTCCAAACACACCCTTAGATTTTTGACACAAGATATTGGTAGGGATATAAAACGACAAATTTTCAATTTTTAAAATCAATAAATAATTATAATATCTTATTTGGTAAAATCAAGGTCCATAATTATTTATGATTTGATTAAAGATATATTCTCTCTATTTATTTCAAATTAAAATTACTAAAATACAAACATAATTTGATAATCTTGATAGAGAAAACCCAAAACCTCAGGGATCTAAATATTATCACCCCTTCCAGTTTTATGATTTACATTTTTACATAATAATATAAAATCATAAATGTATATATTTATATTAATAATACCTTGCTTGTATACCCATCAAACTTATGGTATTATTGAAGAAAATAGAGAGGCCCATACCTTACCCACATTCGTTGACAAACCTATTTCATTTATTCTTTATCAATTTTGAAATAATTTTCTCCAAACCTACCACCCATTAATAATTGTCTTTGAAATTCATTATTTTATTGAAAAGAATATTAAATTTTATCAAGCTCTCATGAAAATGAAGAGAAAAAAAAAAGAAAAAAAAAGAGAAGAGAAGAGATATAATTCTACAAGTAAAATGAAAAGCTTAAAATCAATGTTGAGAAGTATGGAAGATTAGATAATCCATATAGTATAAACTTTTTATTTTTAAGTCTAATTAAAACAATTTGACAAATTTGATCCATACATCTAAAAAATTAAATTCTGTTGATGGATTAAGTTAAAACAAGAAACTAAGTCCCTAAGGTGCGTGACTTGATGGTGTAAGATTCATGATCTCACATTGAGATTTTGAGTTCGAATTGATGAAGTATATTTTTCATAAGAGTCTGGGACAATTGAGAATTTTATATGCTCTGCTTAGATCCGGAAAAAGTAGTTTGACGGTGGAATTTCCAAGATTAAAATAAAAATAACTAAACGGAATTGAATTAAATTGTAGGATAACCAAAGAATTTAATTGCTTTGTCTCACATAGATGTCACTTATATGATTCTAAAAAATCAAATATGATTGGTTGACATTGCATTGCCCTCCAAAGTCCAAACAGAGAGGATATCACCATCATCAATTCATCAGCACTATCATAATGATATAAACTAACAAAATTTTATAACCCATTTACAATCTTTAACATATATAATACTGCCAATAATAGATCATGAAGGTACAATTACAAGAACAAAATAAAATTAAAAAAAATGGCACCACTAAATCAAGCCAGTTGTGGGGGGCACATGAATAAAGAGAGAATCTAAAGATAAGATAAGATCCAATAATTATTTATTTATATATAATAAAAAAAGGTTGTGTGAAACCAAGAACTTATTATTTTTTTGGTTATTTATCAAATATAATAATTTTATTATTTAATTGGTGGAGTTGTGTTGTGTTGGTGGGTTTGTTTTCCAACACACCAAAAATAAAAGCATAGAAAACAAAAACAAAAACTGAAAGCAAACCAAACCAAGCCATAATTAAAGGTAAAGCTGGCTCTTTCTTTTTTCCCTCTTTTTTTTTTTTTTTTTTTTTAATCTCTTTAATAATCTTCATGTTCTCTGATTTATAGGGTTTTCATTTATTTTTTTGTTTGATATGAATCTCTAGGAACTTTCAGAGAATCCTAAGTGCTCTGATCTTTCATCAGTTCATGGGCATTTCCTGATATTCTTCATCAATTTCTTGGAGCTTTTCCACTGTCTGTTATGGAGGTAAATAAAAATTTTAATTTTTCAATTTAAATAATAAAATTTAAAAGTTTTGCTTTTTTTTTTGTTTTTTTTTCTTTTGACTTTATTTTTTTAATAAAGTTATGATTTTTTTTTCTTGTATTTGATTTTTGTGATCGATTTCTCATCTGGGTTTCATTTGTATCCATCAAATGATTCAGCTTGAATTTAATTTTGCTTAATTTATGTAGATTGTGTTGTGTATATGGTTAAAGGATTTATGATGATTCTATGTCAAAATTTATAGCTGAAATTGTAATTTATCTGACATTTTTAATAGTAATTTTATGAATTGATAGATGAAATGAGCATATCATTATGCAATATGGGAATTTTAAAGCATTTAGCATACAGTTGATATGTATAACCAATTTTGACCAGGAAACAAATGTCTTATCAATATAAGAAAAAACAGCTTATAGTCTGATGCGGCAAACAGAATTCTAATTGAATCTTGGTGTACTGCCCGGATGGTTAAATTCAATTTTCTTGTTTGATCTATTTCTAAATTTCAATAGAAGCACTTCGAGGAAAGTGAAACAGGAATGGTGGCAGTATGTAGTGCTTGGGGTTCTTTTCGGAGATACCTTAAACATTGGAACTCTCAGAATCATTCTTTTCATTAGATTGAATTTGTTTCCGGCAAAACCTTATGTCTGTATTGTTTTTATCATTTGGTTGAAACCGTTAGACATTTACTAGTTTGACATGTAGTCAATGAAGTCTGTGGAGGATCTTTAAGAGGGTGCTTCTATGTTATTGAGAAATGATTGCCACCAATTTAACTGATAATCATGACTCATAGAGTTGCCCGGTGTTACCAAATTTTGCCCTTGGGTGCAAGTTACTGCATGAGATATTGCCACCAATTTAACTGATAATGATATGACTCACAGAGCTAGCCAGTGTTACAAATTTATGTCCTCGGGTGCAAGTTACTGCATGGGAAGTTAACTTATCAAATCTAGATACCGAAATGATTTTTTTATTTAGATTAAATTTCCCTCTCCAATTAATGTGTTGTCTGTATTGAAAATTTGTTTTTATATGTGATTATTATTTTTTTCTTGAAAGAATGTTCAATTCTTATTAAGTGTCTTAATTGAGTTATTTATTTTTTCTTGAAAGAATGTTCAATTCCTATTAAGTGTCTTAATTGAGTTATTTTGGATTTTGCAGGTTCTAGGGATGGAGGAGGGCAAGGAGCCTGAAGGTCATATGACTTCAGCCGCTGCTTTTGTTGTTGGAGGGATTCAAGATGCCTGTGATGATGCGTGCAGCATATGCCTTGAGGAGTTTTGTGAAAGTGATCCTTCAACGGTAAGCAACACATAATTTTATATATATTATGCCTCCTCACACACCCACACCGACACCCACATGACGAGGAAAAGCGAGCTTTAAAGACAAATTGTCAATATTATTTTCTCACGTTTTTGACTTGTAGAGGCTTTTGTCAAATTGTTTTATTCTAAAATGTCTCTTTCCTTGTAGGTGACTAATTGCAAGCATGAGTTTCACCTTCAATGCGTTCTTGAATGGTATAGCTCATATATCTTAATCTGGCAATTTATGCCTTCCTTGTGGCCTTTATGTGTCTACTGTAACCTCATTGTTTAGATGTCATTCAGACATTGTTCTCACACATACTAGTTACCCGGTGTTACAAGCATTGTTCTCGCACATTCTATTTAGTATTTAATATAGACATTTTCATATTTTAATCTTTTTTTCCCTTTTGATGGAGAAAGATGACTTCAGAAATGTTGGTCCAGCCCTTTATGAGGACAAACAATGCGGGTCATATGCTGCATTAATTTTGATATTAGTTGCATTTGATGTTTATGTTGTTCTTTTTCCCTTGGCTTCTATTATTGTAGCCTTTTATTAGACTTCCATGATTCCACAAAATAAAAATTCGAGCCTGTGTTTATTACAATATTTGTTTTCTTGATTTCCTTAGCTAGTTGTTATTGTTCTACACTGATTGGGGGTGACAATCTCTCTCTCACACATACATATACACACACGAGCAATTACATGTAAGCTGGTGGAGTTGGTAATTGATTCACTTGCATCTACAGAAACAAATAAAAGAATACTGTGGACCAACTGTTTCTCATTTGTTAGTTGATGTGAATTCTTTAGGTGTGACATATAACTAGACAAGGAAGAAAAAGATTAGAAGTTAACACTGCCTTTTTAATTACAGGTGTCAGAGAAGCTCTCAATGTCCTATGTGCTGGCAGCCTATTAGCCTGAAGGACCCCACCAGGTTAATTTTGTTTTTGATTTCTATTTTTGTTTTGCCCTCTGTATAACTTCAACGGAGTTATCTAATGTGCATATGGTTGCAGTCAAGAATTGCTTGAAGCTGTAGAACGAGAGAGGAGCATTAGGGCTAATCCACCAAGAAATGCCACCATATTTCACCATCCTACCCTTGGAGATTTTGAATTGCAGCATGTCTGTTGTTTATGAGTATTTGCAAACATTTTCTATATTCACATATCCATTGAACTCATCCAGGATCTGCTCTTCTAGTGATATTTATGCAATTCCATTTTTCAATGCAGTTACCTGTGGGTGCGAGTGATCCTGACCTTGAAGAACGCATACTTCAGCATTTGACTGCTGCTGCTGCAATGGGAAGAGCCCACCATTTTGGTAGGAGACAAAGCCATAGAACTCGGTCAGATGCTCAAGGTCGCCCACGCTTCTTTGTATTTTCTGCTCATCCTGGTACACAACCTGGTCCTGTTGCTCAGGTAGGAGAAACTGAACCAGCTACACTTGCTGTTGCTAGTCCGTCCACCCCACTTGCATCTGCTGGCGATGACTCATCACAGAATATCCTGCAGTTTCATCCTATACAAACTGATCAAAACTCTGCTGCCTCTGTATCTGCTGGGGCACAAGCAAATAGTCATGGATTGTCCTTTATTAATCGGTAGTAGTGATTTCATTATCTTTGCCTATGTGCTAATTCGTTTGTAAATCTGTTATTACATTGCTCATACGATTATGTATTTACATTATTCTTGAATCATTTTCTTTGTAGAAGCATGTCCAGTCAAACCTCAACACCGAACCAAGAGAGAGCAGGTCCATCTGACCTTCATTCATTTTCAGAGTCTCTTAAATCTAGATTTAATGCAGTATCTATGAGGTATACTAGTAAAGATAATCTTTCCCTCTTGTAACTCTTTATAGTTGTACACACACACACACACACACACACGTCATGATGTTGTTAATATCAGGATGGGCTAAGAGACAAGGAAAACATGGACTCCAATGCACTGTCTTTTGTTTTTTAGCGTGTGGGAGTTCATTTTTTTTGACTTTTAGCCCGTCCTGATGGTATATAATGTATGTATGTATGTATTAAATTTATTGCTAATTCCTTTTGTTTAACACTTGAATTGAAGATATAAAGAGTCAATTTCCAAGAGTACCAGAGGGTGGAAGGAGAGGTTCTTCTCCCGCAACGCTTCAATGCCTGGTACTGGATCTGAAAATCGGACAGAAAATCCAAGAGTTGCTAGAGTATCTCGTTTGATGGAGCACCTTGGAACTGGAGAAAGTAATAGTGGTAGCCAATCTTCTGTATCAAGTCACTCTGCTGATCATCTGATTACAGAACAAAACAACCAGAATAATACAGAAACACTTGGTGAAAGCTTTGTGAATAACAAGAATGAACCAGCTTCTTGTGCTGCAAGTTCGTTTTCAAGTTAGGTCATCAACCATTGTTTCAGAAACTGCATCTATCCTCAGCATTTCATCTTTGAAGGTAAGGAAGGAGCCTTCCAATTAAAAACATTAGCATTAGTCATACTTCAGTACATTTATGATATTCTTTAACCGTTTTTACTAGCCTTTCTTGAGTTCATCGATATTCACTAATGCCTATAAGAGACCGAGTGAGGCCTCAAATTAGTAAGCACAAATTTACAATTCCGATTGAATATGAAAATATATTCGACATTTGAATGTGGCCGTAACTTGGATTTTTCAGGTTGTTAACCCCGTTTCCCCAGAAATGATGTGCTGAGGAAAAGATGCATTTGCTAAACAGGACAGAGAGTGAAGTGAGCATTGTGGTCTGAATCACATAATAAAAATAGATGAAGTTGGATATAGAGCTTCCAATCTGGACAGAGACTCATAAATCGGGTGTAATGTAAATTTGTTTTAATTTATAACCCCTATTATTAGAGCTGAATATAAAGTAAACTGTTCGTTCTCTCTGGAATGGATGGCTTGATTTTGGCTCTGTTTGAATGTTAATTTATCTACTCTCGCTCTATTTGTTATTGTGATGAAAAAGCCGCGGTTAACAAACGCGTGGTTGATAAACGGTGTTATGAAAATATAACACTAAACTAAACACATGAAAATTATTTTTTCGATTAAACATTTTTATTATCTATCGCATTTTAAATTGCATGTCTGAAATGTGTGAATTTTCACTATAACTTAACACAGTTGAACTTTGAAAAAATTATTAATAGCTTATGGTATGCTAATTATATGTAGCAGTGTAAGTGAAGTCACATTCACCGACTGAATAATAATTAATATTGTAATTCATGAAATTAATTATATAATTCATATATTGCTCGGGAAAACAATATCATGGACTTCAAATTTTCAGGTAACCAATAAAGAACAATAACCGTTCATTTAATCCTTAACAAAAATCAACTTGTGTGAGGTAAAATATATGTTGCGTTGATTATTAAATCTAGTTTAATTTTATATCGGAAAGTCTTGCAAATCATTCAATTAATGATAAGTGGGTTTAATAAATTTTTATAAGATGATGGATAAATTTTTTAATTAAAAATAAAAATTCTTTAATTACTAAATTAAGTGTTGGTTTGAGATTGCTTAAAATCATATTAAAATATTTTTAAAATTAAAATTATTTAAAATCTCTTGATAGACTCAAAAACGTTAACTCAGTATTTTATGATGATAATAATAATAATAATAAAAATAAAAATGATGACGGTGGTAGTTGTTGATGAAATATCTCATAAATTCTTCAGTAATGAGTAATGACAACAAAACAGAGCATTGATAACAAAATAAGTTTGGTCATTTGGTCCTTTCCACCGATCTTCAAAATAAGTTTTTAAAAAACTTTACTACTATTATTATTATTATTATTTTTTTTTTTTTTTGTAACAAAAAAGCTCATTATTGCAAATTCAATAATGCATGCAGAGAACAAGAAAGTAGAAACATCACATTGATTATAAAATTTTAATTTTAATTTTAAATTTTAATTTAATAAATGTTTTAAAGTTGTCAAGAAATATCCTGTGGGCATGCTTGTCTCTTAACAAATGGAAATCAGAATCCAATGATATAATATGGGCAATGGGCCCTTGTGTATTCTATACTCGAGCAACTAACAATTTTTTTTTTTTTTAAAAAA
Organism: Zanthoxylum bungeanum; assembly: GCA_019454045.1. Lineage (NCBI taxonomy): Eukaryota > Viridiplantae > Streptophyta > Magnoliopsida > Sapindales > Rutaceae > Zanthoxylum > Zanthoxylum bungeanum. The sequence continues at coordinate 1,778 of SKCR01004462.1, read as the reverse complement.
AAACAAGTAGTTATGAAATATTTTTTTTTATTATTTTAATATATTTTAAGACGCGTAGATCTACTTTTTAAATAAAATTTGAGTCTTTTAAACTTTTTTAAATACAAAGTGTGTCTTAAAATGAAATTTACGTGACCATTTATCAAATTATATTTTAATTTTCTTTTAAAAAGGAAGAAAAAATAAAGTATTTGCATATATATACACACACATTGCATTTTGCCATTTTTTAAAGAAACCTCTGGAAGCATCCTAAAACATATAATAATGGCATCTTAAAATATATTTTAAAATAATGAAGAAAATATATATAAGAAAAATTAGGTGCTTTTTTTAATCTGGTTCCTTACAATGGCATGGAACACATTAATACTTATTAAATAGTGCATATTTTTAAAAATACGTAATTTTAAGATACAAATAGTGTACGTTCACACTCCATATTTTTATTTCCATATAAATAAAAATGTTTTTCTCAATTCTCAGCTTGTTCTCGTTGTTTAAATTCCGCATATATAATTTTTTATATTGTAATTTATGATGTCGTAAAAATGAGTGATGATCCCTATTTATAGAAATAAATAATCCTTATTTAGAAAGAGACCATAATTTACATTCACATACATGCAAAGTGATTTTATTCAAAGTACACATGCCATTGGGAATTAAATTTAAGTGATCATATGCTTTTAAATGTGTTTCCGGAGAGATAGAATCTATTCCATGGAAGCTTGTTTTGTAGAAGCATTCATTTTCATATAATTTGTTGAATTATTGGATCAACTTAATTTCAATGGCAGAGAACAAATCTAACATGTGCCAAAAAAAAAAAAAAATTTCAATAATGTTGGTGTCTAATCTTAGCCATACATCATTAGCCACGTGTCGCCACACAGATGAATTTTTCTCAATACGCCTCTTTAGTGGAATTACTACGAACAGTTGGTCCAATGGAATAATGACACATGTTATGGTATTGTTGAACATACAATATTAATAGACGGGAGAGGTCATGATGATTTCCGAAGTTCGAAAACTTTCGAAAAAACTAGAACTTGATCCTGAAGTAACTAGAACTTGACCCATGACTGACGTCACTATGAGGCCATCTTACTCTAGGATCAGTCTAATCCGATCTAGACCTATTTCAGAGAGGATTTATCCCAAAATCCACATGAGAATATAATGCAAACATTCAGACCCCAACATCATTACTTTTAAGTACATGATGTCACAAACCACATATGAGATTAGTGGACTTTAATGAGAATCCACTTATCTTAGCATGCATAATAACATGTGTAATCACACATAATACCATATCTCAACATGTATTGTTACTAGTGTACTTCATACAATCAAGAATAGTCCAACAATGGACAAATGTCAACTGGATGTTGAAATCTCCACATGCACAATGTTATATAAACCAATGAGATATTAGAGAAAGGGTTCCGCTTGTTAAAGAAAAGCATACTCAATTACTCAATTTAAATAAGCATTTGGCAAGCTTTCATCAAATTGGCGCCGTCTGTGGGGGTTAATGGGTATGTGCCGACTCTCATCGTGACTCATCGAAATGTTATGATTATTAAGTAGCGTATACACCCTTATGGTGACTCGAACAAGAACATCAAGTCCTTATATGATTTCAGAGTCATCATATGATTCCACCAAACCAATTTGGCCTGACAGTACTAAAGTTGCACTCAAAAATCATATATGGACTAGATCTATAATTCGAGTCGTGATCAAGATAAATATCACTCAATATGCCA
>SKCR01004461.1:0-26527 GCA_019454045.1 Zanthoxylum bungeanum | reverse complement strand
ACAATGCCTTGTGGTACATCAACTAGTATCCAAACTGGTTGAGATACATGGAATCCATTTCGGATTATATGGCACTTTGCCATAATTAGGGAGTTGATATCTTGTATCACTTCCTCATACGTAGTCAGTTAGTATTCCTCAATAAGATTCACATCTTTATGAGGTTAGATCAGAAACCCATACCCCAGGTTGTTTTCTGACTCTGTCTGACCTACGCGGTTCTTGTGTATTCGAAGATTAATGGTAATAGTCTCATCCTGGATGAACTATTCATGTTCCATTAAGATTCAGTGCCTTGAACAGTATTACTCCGATTTCCATCGAGTAATACTATCCTCCCACTTACCACTGCATATCGGTATTCCTTTCAGGAAAACCGTATGGTGAGTAACAATCTAATTGTTCTCTTGTGAGATGTATAAGTACAATACTTATGGTATCCCTAGGATAACCTACATTTGGCACCTATCCTATTTGGGTTTTAGTTTGGTATCATCCAAACATATGCCTAGCATACCCAAATTATCAAGAATGAGAAACCCGGTTTCTTCCCGTTCATATCTAATATGATATCTGTTAAACAGATTATTATGGAACCTTATTCAAAATAAGTTCTTGCACTGTTTAAAGCTTATCCGTTGAAGGAAATGGTAGCTCAGAGCGACTCGTGATTAACCTTATTATGTCTAACACAATTCGGTTAATCCGTTCGGACACACCGTCAAACTGACGTATTCCGGGGGAGTCCTTATTTGAAAGAATACTATACTCTTTCATATATACTAGAAATTTATTGCTTAAGTATTTTCCATTACAGTCTTACCGTGACGGTTTAATACTTTAGCCGATCTGTTTATCTATTTCGTGTCGAAACTATAAAAGTTTCCGATTTGTGTTCTTCAAAAGAAACACATAACCATTACGCGATGCCACATCCGTATAGGTCACGAAATATTCATATACATATCTAGCCTAGCTAGACATTGGCCCACTTTATTCACTATGAAGTAGGGCTAACAAATCGGTGGCATTTACACTTTTACCAAGTAAATAGTGTTTTAGGCACTTTGCCCAAATAGACTAGATTCGTAGACTTTATTTGAATAAAATCAAATCAGTCATGGTATCCGCTCTTCAAAAGTGCGGATATACGATTCTTGTTTATCAGTGTCCCTAACAACTATGCCACAATTAAGTTTCTTAACTGATCAAATCAATTTGAGCTATTTATTTGTCATGTTATATATTTGAGATATTATTTATATTCAAAATATAAATCCTGTTATACACATCTAATGTGTTTATCTCAATATCATCTTTATATAATGAAACACTTTAGTGTTCTAGAATATAAAGGTACACCCGCAGCGGGATATACGCGATATAGAGATAATGTTTCTAGTCAAACTAGATACATTATAACAGTTTCCTAATTTACGTACTAACCCGAAGGTAGTTCCTAAATTCAGGTATCTACGGTTAAAACAGCGACTTTCGTCCTGTTTCCAATTCGCAGATAAATCTCTATTGAAGTCAGTATCCTGTTCAAAACAGATTCTGAACATCAATATATTTTATGTACCACACTAAGTATTTAAAATCCAATTTCAATACTAGTTGTGAACATAATTATGACAATCATATTTGAAGTCAGAGCCTTGCTCGTCTTCTATTCCTTATTAAGATATGTCCTTTATCTTCCCAGAAGATTATAATGATTTTGCCTTTGCCTGTTTCAACACTCCAGAAGCCTTTGGCCAAGCCTCGTGTTTCTGGAATATCGAATTAAGGTGCGCCTTGCGCTACAAGCTTAATATATTATTTTATCAAATAAAATAACCTATTAATTTCCAGGACCATCCTGAAACTTTATTACCAATTTGAAAATTAAACCATTTAAACACATTTTCCCCAGGATTATGTTTTAAATGTCAATCTTTCAATTATATCTTGATTCTAATAGTCCAACTATTTAATCAACGATTTGTGGTACTATTTATTATAATGATTATAATAGTCCAACTATATAATCAAATATAATTTAAATTAATTAACCTCAATTATATTGATTACTATAATCCAATTATAAAATCAACTGTAAATCGAAATTAATTAATTCAAATATATTGATTAATATAATCCAATTATATATAATCAAATATAATACAGTCCAACTGCTTATTAAAACAACAATTTAAATATTAGTCCAACTATAGTTTAATCTAACGACGAAATAATTTGTGATTGAGCGCGTATGGCGAGTAATTGAACGAGTATTGCAAATTCAATTCTTGCCTCCCACTATTTTTCGGCGAGCCTCTAACCCTCTGTCGAGTACTCGGGAAACCGTGTTTCCTAGTGGGCTAGGATCCCGTTAAATATCACACAATCTTGACTTTGGCCAACAAATTGTATGATAATTAACTAGGTAGATCTCGAAGATCAATTGGATCCCATCCAATTCCTAGATCCAGTAGGCGGATATCCAAATCCTAAACATATATCTTATATTTGCCAATACATCCAATGTATTACCTAACCTTTTTCCTCTGAATCAACAAGCCTTGGCTTTGGCACAACAAACCTAGTGATCCCAGTCAAGCACGACCCATTGACCATGGAAAGCTTCGTAATCAATGTCGATGGACAAGAAGTGGTATTGACTTTGGCCAACAAACCACAACTTGGACAAGACACCGATATGGAACAAAGCCTTCGTGATTCAAACACATCTTCGATGGAAAAAGGGCTTGACTTTGGCCAACAACCCAATGCCAATCTCGGATCTTGAGTAAGAATCACTCAATAGAAGGAAAAACACTTGATATTGAGCGAGGGTTTTTCGCGTGCAATTGGCTACCAATTTAGTATCTTTATTAAGGTCCCATTGGTAGTATGTCTGCGTGTCTATGGGAGTCCGCTTCAGGGTAGGTGCATATGATCTTAACCTGAGACTTGCATCGCTAGTACTTACCACAATCGGTAAACTTTAGTTTTGGTGGTCCATGGCTTTAACGAGTTCTGTGTACACCTCTTCTGGGTTTATCGAGAATCGTAGTGTATTGGATGTGATGTCAAGATGGAAGTATCACTTCAGACATATGGAGATGATGATCGCGAGGGATACAGAACTAGTACTCTATAATGGTTGCAACCATCGGGATAATATGACTAGGTCAGGATTATCCGATTCAAAGAGACTGGTTGCTTGATGTCCGATATGTGTATCGTACGGGGCAGACACATCTCCAGCCCCAGGCCTTACATGTGATCATCCGATACTGGTTCGATATACACTATACTACGGTATACTACGCCTGTTATAGATCTTATATTCCAATAAGAATATTTCTGGAGAATTGGGTAGGCATGGCATTTTGCTAGAGGCTAACCTTGTCTTGTAAATCGGTAAAAACGTAGTACTTGGTACGTACGTATTCAGATAATCTGACGGCCGTATTTACTGCCAACATATCCAGAGATCTCTTGGGTCGCTTCCCGAAGATTCACCAATGACGTATGATTCAAACTCGATTAATCTTGGATTAATTACGGAGAGACTTTATCTTGGATAAAGTACTATACAAAGAGAGAGAACGATTAATTTGGAATTAATCGTAAAAATATTATATTCGATATAATAATCGAAATTCGATTTCGACGCGAAATTAAAATTAGATTTTAATTCGAGCAAACGAGTTAATTTAGAATTAATTCGTTAGCGACGTAAATAATAATTTCGCTAGGCGTAATTATTTATTTAAATTCGATTTAATTAACGTCGCGACGTAAGTTCGGTATTTCGGAAATATCGAACCTGAACGCGTGAGTGCACGTGGGCCCACTTTCATTTGGAAACGTGTGGGGCCTACATGACACATGTCATTTTATGCATTATTTAATTGTTAATACATTGCATGGTGATAGTGTACAATACACTCAATGGTTTTGCATGGAGTTTGAGTGTTTGACACTCTAAGCATTGCATGATTTGTGTCATAAGTTTATTATTAATTTAATAAATATTATGGCATAAATATAAATTGATTTTTGTAACAAAAATCATAACACTCCTCTCTCTCTCACATTGCCGAAACTACATGCAGTTTTGGGCTCTCCATTTTCTTCAATTTTTGTGGCAAGATTTGAAGAAGTTGTGCATTCAAAATCACAACAAAGGCTAGCACCTTCAAGGGATCATACATAGGTGATATGGGAAACTAATCTTTGAGCTTGGAAGGATCAAACTTGACTTGGAGTCCCTCTTTTCTTCTTGGCCGAGATCTTCACTGCACAAGGGAGGAGTTTTCGCATCATCTAAGCATCCATTTTCAAGTATTGTGAGTATGATTCCGCCATACTTCAATTAATTCATTCATGTATTTATATATTTTGCTTGTTCTTGTTGATCTTGGGGCTTGGTAATTATTTCCAACAGTCGCCACCCAGTGTGAACTGGGAAAATGATTTAAGGCAGCATTCACCCCCGTAAGGGAAGACCTCAAACCGTTGGGTTCGGAATGCTCCCTTACTTATGCCACTTGTAATGAAAAGATTTGTGCAATAAATTATCCGAGTCTACGCAACAACAACATACATCTAATTTTGCATATAACCTATATCTAAGTTTGCATGCATAAAAGTAAGTCGAAATAACGGCAAGCACGCAATCTCATGAACATATTGAATTATTAAAGCGAAAATTAAATAACAACCTAAACATAAATATAAATTAAATTCATAATGCGAAAGAAATAACTAATACTGCTTGGAAATAACCAACTAAATCAAGCATAAAAATAAATAACATACTAAACGATTAAATCATTGTTAGAAAAATAAATAACATACTAAACGACTAAATCATGCATAAACATAAGATTGGATGAAACAAAATATGTGTGTGTCTCAAGTGGTATGTGGAGTTGTTTCTCAAGTACAAACCGCACTACTGTCCATTCGGATTCGGCTACGGAATTTACGTATGAGTTTCCATCCGATATACCACAAGAGAGAACACATATTCCATTCATCCGAAGGTCATATCATACACCAGTCAACAATACTCATGCGAAGTAAAATAAGAAGATAAATAAAAAAATAAAAGAGAATAAATAAAAAGGGTGCCCTCAAGTCTAACCTCTTAAGTCGTCTATTGGAAGTGCGCTACGCGGTTGTCGGAAGGGTTAATTCTCCGCAACTTTTCTGATTTACTGGTTCATTGTTTTCCTTCGTTGCCACGCTGTTTTGGGCTGTTGTTTCCTTTATTTTTGCTGTATTTTATTGTCGTTGTGTTTGGTTACTATTTGCGGTATTTGGAGGATATTTTGGGGCTGCTTTGTTCGGTTTTTGGGACTGTTTTTGTTGCAATTTTTGATGTTCTGGTTGTACAGTTTTTTGGGACTATTTTTAGGCCTGTTTTTTGGGCAGTTTTACGTTGGGGTTTAGTTCCCCTGCGGGCTACTCCATACTCCCAACCAGGCCGCGAGCCTGGAACAGCATCGCCGATTTCTGTGTCTTACACAAACCTTGTTTGCATGTTTTGGAACAACAAAACCGTCAGGATGTTGTAAACATTCTCCAAAAGGTTTCAGTTAAGGAAAGCGATTTTGATGTCCATCTGCCATATTTAATAAACGAAATATGCAGCACTAGAAATCATTATCCGAATGGATTTAATCATGGCAATAGATAAAAAATTTCATCGTAGTCGACACTATGTCGTTGACGATACCTTTCTGTACAAGCCTAGCTACGTATATTTATATGTTGCCATCCATGTATGTCTTCCTTGAAGACTCATTTAGCACCAATAGGCACAATGCCTTCTGGTACATCAACCAGTGTCCAAACATAGTTGGTATACATGGAATCCATTTCAGACTTCATGGCACATTGCCATAAAAAGAATCGATACCTTGTATCACTTCCTCATACGTAGCCGGTTCCTCTTCCTCAATAAGATTGATATCTTTATGAGGTGAGATCAGAAACCCATACCTCCCAGTTTGTTTTCTGACTCTCTCTAACCTACGCGGTTCTTGTGTATTTGAAGATTATTGGTACAGTTTCATCCCTGATGAACTGTTGGTATTCTGTGAGGACTCGGTGCCTGGAACAGTATTACTCTGATTTTCATTGAGTTTTACTTTCCTCCCACTTACCACTACATATAGGAATTCCTCTTAGGAAAACCGCATGGAGAGCAACAATTACATTGTTCTCTTGTGAGTTGTATAAGTACTATACTTTGGTTTCCCTATGACAACCTACAAATAGGCACTGTTCCGATTTGGGTTATAGTTTGGTACTATCCAAACATTCAATTATATGCCCAGCATCCCAAATCTTCAAGAATAGGAAACTCGATTTCTTTCATGTTCATATCTAATATGAAGTCTGTCTAACAGATTTTTATGGAACTTTATTCAAAATAAGTATTGCACTGTATAGTGTGTATCCTCATAAGGAAATTGGTAGCTTAGAGTGACTAATCATTAACCTTACCATGTCCAACAATGTTCGGTTTCTATGTTCGGACACACCGTCAAATGAAGGTGTCCCGGGAGGAGTCCACTGTGAAAGAATACCATACTCTTTCATGTATTCAAGAAACTTATTGCTCAAGTATTTTCCACCACGGTCCAATCATAATGTTTTAATACTTTAGCAGATATGTTTTTCTACTTCGTGTCGAAACTCTTTGAATTACTTAAAAGTTTCTGACTTGTGTTTCATAAGATACATGGGCCCACTTACGTCACTATGAACGAGGGGTAACAGATCGGTGGCATTTGCACTTTTACCAAGTAAAAGGTGTTTTAGGCACTTTGCCTAATAAACTAGATTCGTAGACATCATTTGATTTAAAAATAAAATATGTCCTAGTATCTACTCTTCGAAAGTGTGGATATACAAGTCTTGTTAATGTGTCCCAGACAACAATGCGACTAATAAGTCTCATATCTTATTAATTCAGTTTGACCCATTTATTTGTCATGTTATATGTTTGAGATTTGTTTATATTCAAAAAATAAGTACTGTTATTCATATCTAATGTGTTTATCTCAATATCATCTTTATAAACAAAAAACTTAGTGTTCTAGAATATAAAGGTATACCCGCAACGGGTTAAACTAGTTACAGAGATAATGTTCGTAGTCAAACTAGATACATTATAACAATTTCCTAATTTAAGTACATGCCCAAAGGGCTGTTCCAAAACTTAGGTTTCTACGGCCAAAATAGAGACTCTCATCCCGTTTCCAACTCATAGGTCGATCTCATATGTAGCCAGTCTCCTGCTTATCAGCAAATCCCGCACATCAGTACATATATTTATGTACCACATCCAGTATCAAAATCCAATTTTAAACTAGCAGTGGATATATTTACAACAAACATACCTAAAGTCGGAGCCTTGCCCATCTTCACTTCCTTCATGTCTGCCTTATCCATACGACAGTCACGCTTCCAGTGACCCCGTTTGCCATAATTTAGGCAGACATCTTGGGATATGTCATTTTTCTTCCCAGAAGACTGTGATTATTTAGCCTTGCCCTTTTTCTTCACACCCCCAGAAGCCTTCGGCCAAGCCTTGGCCTTTTGGGATGTCGAAGTAAGATGCACCTTACGCTTCTTACCCTTTTGTAAGCTCTGGATCTATCTCCTTGAGCATAGCCATTAACTATCCAAGATTTTTCTTATTGCAATTTATACTTCTAAGATCTAAGAATAGATCTATGAAGATCCTTTAATTTCAATATCATACTATAAGGATCTAATCCATAGTTCTGATGAATAAATTAAGGAGTCATTGCGGCAAGCATAACAGATTGAGCACTAAAGTTATCATCACCATAAATATTCCAAAGCTCATGCTCCACTATTTGCTCAACTCCGGGCTCAGGCCCGAGATGTCACTCTATTAAATAAAGTAACTTCTCGGCTCTCATGACTATCATGAGATTCTATTCCCAATTTGAAAATGGAAGCCGCTTAAAGACATTTTCACCCAAGATTATGTTTTAAACGATAATCTTTCAGTTATCTTGATTCTAATAGTCCAACTATCCAATCAACAATTTCGGGTACAAACAAATATAATGATTACTATAGTCTAACTATATAATCAACTATTATTTGATTGGTTAAATTAAAATATATTGATTACTATAATCCAATTATATAATCAACTATAAATGAAGTAGTTTGAATACAGTCCAACTATTAATTAAAACAACAATTGAATATTAGTCCAACTAATATATATAAATTTTTAATGACGAAAAATGAAATGAGTGCGTATTGGCAAATATCTAAATGAAATTCCAAATTTAATACTTGCCTCCCACTATTTTTCGGCGAGCCTCTAACCCTCAGTGGAGTACTCGGGAAACCTAGTTTCCTAGTGGGCTAGGATCCCGTTAAATAACACACAACCTTGACTTTGGTCAACAAATTGTATGAAACTTAACTAGGTAGATCTCTAAGATCAATTGGATCTTATCCAATTCCTAGATCCAGTAGGTGGACCTCCAAGTCTGAAACATATATCCAATATATTCCAATATATCCAATATATTGCCTAACCTTTTCCTCTGAATCAACTAATCCTTGGCTTTGGCTCAACAAGCTTAATGAAACCAGTTAAGCGTGACCCATTGACAGTGGGAAAGCTTCGTAATCGAGGCCGATGAACAAGAAGTGACCATGAATTTGGCCAACAAATCACAACTTGCCCAAGGCGTATGATATGGAAAAAAGTCTTCATTATTCAAACACATCCGCGATGGACAAAGGTCTTGACTTTGGCCAACAAACCAATGCCAAGCTTGTATCTTGAGAGAGAATCACTCAATGGAAGGAAAAATGCTTAATATGAAATGAGGGTTTTTATCCCGATTTGGCAACCAATTTATTATCTTTAATTAGGTCTCATCATACACCTTTAAGCATGCATTCTAAAAGCATAATAAGGCGTGAATAATATAATAATGATATTCGGATGGATATATAACAAACTTTGTTCCTATAACAAATCTCTCCATTTCCTCTCTCCCGCTAGCACTATTCATAATTCTACCCAATTACATATACTTCTAGAGAAACCTCATTTACATTGAGGGGAATTGGTGAGAAGAGAAATACAATGAGAAAAGAGGTAATAGGCTGGACACGCATGTCCAAAATTACCCTCACCCTTATAATATCAATCTAATATACATTATTCATACAGACATCCAAGTATTCACACAAAACATGTTATCAATCAATCTAATCCAATTAATTACTCTTTGATTAATGACCATCCAATGTTCAAACAACGATTTAATTTGCGCGAGTCCAACTCGTTTAAGAATAAATACTCAAAGTACGTATTCTTGAATTATATCGAACTACAATTTCAAATCCAATTTAAATTATATTCAATACTAATTCATATTTAATTCCAAATTAAATAATTACACTTTCAATAGTGTCTTTTAGACTTGGATTCTAAATCCAATATATATGGATCTCAAAGGCCCAATTAGTATCCAATATTATTCAATTAAAGTCCAATGGGCTTTCAATTAATTCTTAAGACATGGGCTTTGGCAATTATGGGTCAAACCCAAGATGCAAATGCCCAATTAGGAATCACCCTATGCCAAAAATCAATTTAGGCCCATTATGACCAATTAAAATATTAAAGGCCCAATTATCATATTTGGTCTTCATGGAAATGGTTTTAGGCCCAATTGGATCCAACCAATTATCTTAAACCAAACTTGGCCCAACCAAGCCCATTAAGCCCAAATATAATAAAATAAATTAACTCATTATTCCAAATTACAAATTAATTCAATTCAAGTGTAATTACCATAATTAATTAATTAATCTAATGCTTCCATAACACTAATTAATACAATTAATCATGCTCTACATTTTCAATTCATGTCCAACACAAATTGAAGCAAAATCAATCTAATAACATGTTACAAAGCTCACGGCAATGGCAACAAAATTAACATCCAATTTGATTTCAATCTAATTAAATCAACATCTAAGATTCATTTCTTGCCATCAACACATCCAATTGTTAAATTTCAAAAATTAACCATGAGCACTCTAGGTCATGTATTCGGCCAAGGCATACAAATTGGGGAAAATTAATCCTATCAATTTTTCACAATTCCAACAATGTACAAATCCAATTGAACATCATACAAGCTCAACCAAACCATCAATTTAAGAAAATACATACTCCAAGAATAATTGTGTGTGAATTCCCAAAGTCTCCCTATCACATTTCTTTGACTCCTTAAAGTGCTAGCAATGTAGAATTTTGAAACAAAATTCCATGGGAGAGAGCTTGTGTTCTCGACAAAAGGAGGGAGAGAAGAGAAAAATTCATTTTTGATTTCCAAAATCATAAAACATTTACCAAATCATAGTTTGGTATATGTCATTAAAAAATGAATAAACAATTAAAAAGTATGTTGAGATTATGTTGAGTAAAAAACAAATAAAGCATGTTTTACACTCAAGGTAAAACTGTTGAGTTCTAATATAGGTCCCAAGATCATGAAATCAAGCACAAAATTCGTATGAACACATCAAAGGAGTAAGGCGGAAACATAACTCACATTGAACGGTTTGAGATGCGAAGAACAAGCTGCGTTTTTGCCTTGTTGAAGCTCGGTTTTGGACTCCATTGAGCTGCTGTGATGCACGGTTGGGGCTGTGGTGGCTCCTCCAAAATCGGCCATTGAAGACCTCCATTGAAGCTCCAAGCTTCAAGCTCCAAAAATGGATTCCAAGCTCATAAATTCGTTTCCCTATCACCTATGTATAACCCAATGTGTGTGCTAGCACTTCTTCATCTTCCTTGCTTCTCTCAAATTCGGTCCAACCAGAAATTTGGTGAAGAAATCGGCTTGAAGCCGTGAGAAGAGAAGGAAGAAAAGAGAGGGAAGAAAGAGATGCGTAAAAGAAGAGTGGAGAGAGAGAGAGATATGATAAAAATAAAATAGTATTTTGGTTTATATATTTTCCAAAAATAAATAAACCATTTACCACTTTTCATTTCCCAAAAACCAAAAAGTCAAAAAGCAAAACAATAAATGCCTTTCAACTACCACATCAATCACTCAAATCAAATGACAACTTGTCACATCGCTCAAAGTGACATTTGATTTGACGCTTGATGTGACTTGCGATTTGACGCATGATTTGACTTGGGTGCCGCACTCGAATTCGAAATGCGAATGTGAATGCGCTCGCAAATAATTTCGGGCTCGAGTTCGTTAATTCCTGTATCAGGCGTAGTATACCGTAGTATTGTGTATATCAGCCCAGTATCGGATAGTCACGTGCTAGGGCTGGGGCTGGATAAGTGTCTTCCTCGTCCGAAGCACATGTCGGATGTCTGGTAACTAGTCTCTATAATCGGATATACATGACCTTGTCATAATATCCCGATGGCCGGCCAGCACTTAAGAGCACTAATACCGTATCCTGCGTGACATCATCTCCACTATGACTGGAGTGATACTTCCGTCTTGACATCACACCCAATACACTACGACTCTCTGATAAACCCAGAAGTGGTGTACGCAGAACCGTTTAAAGCCCTGTACCACCAAGACCAAAGTCTATCGATTATCGTAAGTATTAGCGATGCAAGTCTCAGGTTAAGACTATACACACCTACCTTGATTTCGGCCTCCCATAGACACATAGTCATAATACCAATGGGATTCCGAGGGGTCTATCCAGAGCGAAGCTGTTTCCCGTACCATCGGTGAAACACAACCTCCTATCGTACTTGCATAAGTATCCTATACTTATATATATGAGAACTATGCCGTTGTGCCCTCACAACGCGCACAAGTGCAATACTAGCCTATTCCGCATTATCGATGTCCTGTCTCGATAATACTACGACTAGGGATATTTAATGATTAATCCTTCGTGGACTGATACTGTCTCATATCATTCTCAATCTAGGAACTAATCATATGGACCTCTCTTCATTTATACATCTAAGGTGATCTAATCACAAATGATGAGAGTACAATCTCCTTTGTCACATAGTTAATTTGCTACAACAACACAATGATCTGTGCAAATAGTGACGTTATGGGTCATTTTGTCCAACAATCTCCCACTTGGCACATAGCCAGTCACTCAAGTGTCTCACACCCGAAATATGTACGGTTGGCTCAAACTGCTGAGAAATGCTTTCGTCAGCGGATTTGCATGATTATCATCTTGATGCGATTTATTCGATCATCACATCACCACGATATATGATCTGAATGAATCAGATGAGTATCTAAGTATGTATCTGGATCGTTGATGAGACCATTAATTCTTTAGCCTGTGCTGACGCCTAGCTCAGCTGCTAACAGAACTATATCTAATCTTATTCGATTTGTATCGACCCAAATGACTTCTATTGCTGCTTCAACTGCAGCAACAACCCGCATTTGTTGTTTATTCGGTAACCGTATCTTACTTGGAAGATTTCCAGCTCACTGTACCGTTATTCAAACTATATAGTATCGTTTGCGACTTTTAGTCGTCTTTATCGGTTATAGGAAACTTGCTACAGTGACCCCAGTCACTTCAAGTTCTCCTTCTCCATAGACTAAGACAACATCCTTAGTTCTCTAAGATACTAACGGATGTTCTTAATATTAATCCAGTGACTATCACTCGGATTGGCCTGTTTGTGAATCCATATGCTCAAAGCGTATGATACACCAGGTCTTGTACATTTTTCAATGTACGGTTTCTAGGAGAGTATTTCGAAAGCCAAGCTTTCGCCGATATTTATTTTATGGGAATATCATTTCCAAGAAATGACGTATTATCATTATTTTATAGGACAGCCACTGTCAGTGCGCTCCCACTAACCTCCTTATATACACAAGAATTATTTTCGTTTTGAATTAAATCGTACACCATTATGATTATATCAAAACGATAATTCCAAGAACCTAATGCTTGCTTCAATCCAATCATGGATCGAATAACCTGCATTATCCAAATGGATTTACCGTTGCAACAAGTAAAAGGTTGAATCGTAATCAACACAATATTGATAACGATACCTTTCCGTTAAAAGCCTAGCTTTATACGCTGGTATGTTGCCATCCATGTATGTCTTCCTAGAAGACTTTTAAGTACCATTAGGCACAATGCCTTGTGGTACATCAACTAGTATCCAAACTGGTTGAGATACATGGAATCCATTTCGGATTATATGGCACTTTGCCATAATTAGGGAGTTGATATCTTGTATCACTTCCTCATACGTAGTCAGTTAGTATTCCTCAATAAGATTCACATCTTTATGAGGTTAGATCAGAAACCCATACCCCAGGTTGTTTTCTGACTCTGTCTGACCTACGCGGTTCTTGTGTATTCGAAGATTAATGGTAATAGTCTCATCCTGGATGAACTATTCATGTTCCATTAAGATTCAGTGCCTTGAACAGTATTACTCCGATTTCCATCGAGTAATACTATCCTCCCACTTACCACTGCATATCGGTATTCCTTTCAGGAAAACCGTATGGTGAGTAACAATCTAATTGTTCTCTTGTGAGATGTATAAGTACAATACTTATGGTATCCCTAGGATAACCTACATTTGGCACCTATCCTATTTGGGTTTTAGTTTGGTATCATCCAAACATATGCCTAGCATACCCAAATTATCAAGAATGAGAAACCCGGTTTCTTCCCGTTCATATCTAATATGATATCTGTTAAACAGATTATTATGGAACCTTATTCAAAATAAGTTCTTGCACTGTTTAAAGCTTATCCGTTGAAGGAAATGGTAGCTCAGAGCGACTCGTGATTAACCTTATTATGTCTAACACAATTCGGTTAATCCGTTCGGACACACCGTCAAACTGACGTATTCCGGGGGAGTCCTTATTTGAAAGAATACTATACTCTTTCATATATACTAGAAATTTATTGCTTAAGTATTTTCCATTACAGTCTTACCGTGACGGTTTAATACTTTAGCCGATCTGTTTATCTATTTCGTGTCGAAACTATAAAAGTTTCCGATTTGTGTTCTTCAAAAGAAACACATAACCATTACGCGATGCCACATCCGTATAGGTCACGAAATATTCATATACATATCTAGCCTAGCTAGACATTGGCCCACTTTATTCACTATGAAGTAGGGCTAACAAATCGGTGGCATTTACACTTTTACCAAGTAAATAGTGTTTTAGGCACTTTGCCCAAATAGACTAGATTCGTAGACTTTATTTGAATAAAATCAAATCAGTCATGGTATCCGCTCTTCAAAAGTGCGGATATACGATTCTTGTTTATCAGTGTCCCTAACAACTATGCCACAATTAAGTTTCTTAACTGATCAAATCAATTTGAGCTATTTATTTGTCATGTTATATATTTGAGATATTATTTATATTCAAAATATAAATCCTGTTATACACATCTAATGTGTTTATCTCAATATCATCTTTATATAATGAAACACTTTAGTGTTCTAGAAATAAAGGTACACCCGCAGCGGGATATACGCGATATAGAGATAATGTTTCTAGTCAAACTAGATACATTATAACAGTTTCCTAATTTACGTACTAACCCGAAGGTAGTTCCTAAATTCAGGTATCTACGGTTAAAACAGCGACTTTCGTCCTGTTTCCAATTCGCAGATAAATCTCTATTGAAGTCAGTATCCTGTTCAAAACAGATTCTGAACATCAATATATTTTATGTACCACACTAAGTATTTAAAATCCAATTTCAATACTAGTTGTGAACATAATTATGACAATCATATTTGAAGTCAGAGCCTTGCTCGTCTTCTATTCCTTATTAAGATATGTCCTTTATCTTCCCAGAAGATTATAATGATTTTGCCTTTGCCTGTTTCAACACTCCAGAAGCCTTTGGCCAAGCCTCGTGTTTCTGGAATATCGAATTAAGGTGCGCCTTGCGCTACAAGCTTAATATATTATTTTATCAAATAAAATAACCTATAATTTCCAGGACCATCCTGAAACTTTATTACCAATTTGAAAATTAAACCATTTAAACACATTTTCCCCAGGATTATGTTTTAAATGTCAATCTTTCAATTATATCTTGATTCTAATAGTCCAACTATTTAATCAACGATTTGTGGTACTATTTATTATAATGATTATAATAGTCCAACTATATAATCAAATATAATTTAAATTAATTAACCTCAATTATATTGATTACTATAATCCAATTATAAAATCAACTGTAAATCGAAATTAATTAATTCAAATATATTGATTAATATAATCCAATTATATATAATCAAATATAATACAGTCCAACTGCTTATTAAAACAACAATTTAAATATTAGTCCAACTATAGTTTAATCTAACGACGAAATAATTTGTGATTGAGCGCGTATGGCGAGTAATTGAACGAGTATTGCAAATTCAATTCTTGCCTCCCACTATTTTTCGGCGAGCCTCTAACCCTCTGTCGAGTACTCGGGAAACCGTGTTTCCTAGTGGGCTAGGATCCCGTTAAATATCACACAATCTTGACTTTGGCCAACAAATTGTATGATAATTAACTAGGTAGATCTCGAAGATCAATTGGATCCCATCCAATTCCTAGATCCAGTAGGCGGATATCCAAATCCTAAACATATATCTTATATTTGCCAATACATCCAATGTATTACCTAACCTTTTTCCTCTGAATCAACAAGCCTTGGCTTTGGCACAACAAACCTAGTGATCCCAGTCAAGCACGACCCATTGACCATGGAAAGCTTCGTAATCAATGTCGATGGACAAGAAGTGGTATTGACTTTGGCCAACAAACCACAACTTGGACAAGACACCGATATGGAACAAAGCCTTCGTGATTCAAACACATCTTCGATGGAAAAAGGGCTTGACTTTGGCCAACAACCCAATGCCAATCTCGGATCTTGAGTAAGAATCACTCAATAGAAGGAAAAACACTTGATATTGAGCGAGGGTTTTTCGCGTGCAATTGGCTACCAATTTAGTATCTTTATTAAGGTCCCATTGGTAGTATGTCTGCGTGTCTATGGGAGTCCGCTTCAGGGTAGGTGCATATGATCTTAACCTGAGACTTGCATCGCTAGTACTTACCACAATCGGTAAACTTTAGTTTTGGTGGTCCATGGCTTTAACGAGTTCTGTGTACACCTCTTCTGGGTTTATCGAGAATCGTAGTGTATTGGATGTGATGTCAAGATGGAAGTATCACTTCAGACATATGGAGATGATGATCGCGAGGGATACAGAACTAGTACTCTATAATGGTTGCAACCATCGGGATAATATGACTAGGTCAGGATTATCCGATTCAAAGAGACTGGTTGCTTGATGTCCGATATGTGTATCGTACGGGGCAGACACATCTCCAGCCCCAGGCCTTACATGTGATCATCCGATACTGGTTCGATATACACTATACTACGGTATACTACGCCTGTTATAGATCTTATATTCCAATAAGAATATTTCTGGAGAATTGGGTAGGCATGGCATTTTGCTAGAGGCTAACCTTGTCTTGTAAATCGGTAAAAACGTAGTACTTGGTACGTACGTATTCAGATAATCTGACGGCCGTATTTACTGCCAACATATCCAGAGATCTCTTGGGTCGCTTCCCGAAGATTCACCAATGACGTATGATTCAAACTCGATTAATCTTGGATTAATTACGGAGAGACTTTATCTTGGATAAAGTACTATACAAAGAGAGAGAACGATTAATTTGGAATTAATCGTAAAAATATTATATTCGATATAATAATCGAAATTCGATTTCGACGCGAAATTAAAATTAGATTTTAATTCGAGCAAACGAGTTAATTTAGAATTAATTCGTTAGCGACGTAAATAATAATTTCGCTAGGCGTAATTATTTATTTAAATTCGATTTAATTAACGTCGCGACGTAAGTTCGGTATTTCGGAAATATCGAACCTGAACGCGTGAGTGCACGTGGGCCCACTTTCATTTGGAAACGTGTGGGGCCTACATGACACATGTCATTTTATGCATTATTTAATTGTTAATACATTGCATGGTGATAGTGTACAATACACTCAATGGTTTTGCATGGAGTTTGAGTGTTTGACACTCTAAGCATTGCATGATTTGTGTCATAAGTTTATTATTAATTTAATAAATATTATGGCATAAATATAAATTGATTTTTGTAACAAAAATCATAACACTCCTCTCTCTCTCACATTGCCGAAACTACATGCAGTTTTGGGCTCTCCATTTTCTTCAATTTTTGTGGCAAGATTTGAAGAAGTTGTGCATTCAAAATCACAACAAAGGCTAGCACCTTCAAGGGATCATACATAGGTGATATGGGAAACTAATCTTTGAGCTTGGAAGGATCAAACTTGACTTGGAGTCCCTCTTTTCTTCTTGGCCGAGATCTTCACTGCACAAGGGAGGAGTTTTCGCATCATCTAAGCATCCATTTTCAAGTATTGTGAGTATGATTCCGCCATACTTCAATTAATTCATTCATGTATTTATATATTTTGCTTGTTCTTGTTGATCTTGGGGCTTGGTAATTATTTCCAACAGTCGCCACCCAGTGTGAACTGGGAAAATGATTTAAGGCAGCATTCACCCCCGTAAGGGAAGACCTCAAACCGTTGGGTTCGGAATGCTCCCTTACTTATGCCACTTGTAATGAAAAGATTTGTGCAATAAATTATCCGAGTCTACGCAACAACAACATACATCTAATTTTGCATATAACCTATATCTAAGTTTGCATGCATAAAAGTAAGTCGAAATAACGGCAAGCACGCAATCTCATGAACATATTGAATTATTAAAGCGAAAATTAAATAACAACCTAAACATAAATATAAATTAAATTCATAATGCGAAAGAAATAACTAATACTGCTTGGAAATAACCAACTAAATCAAGCATAAAAATAAATAACATACTAAACGATTAAATCATTGTTAGAAAAATAAATAACATACTAAACGACTAAATCATGCATAAACATAAGATTGGATGAAACAAAATATGTGTGTGTCTCAAGTGGTATGTGGAGTTGTTTCTCAAGTACAAACCGCACTACTGTCCATTCGGATTCGGCTACGGAATTTACGTATGAGTTTCCATCCGATATACCACAAGAGAGAACACATATTCCATTCATCCGAAGGTCATATCATACACCAGTCAACAATACTCATGCGAAGTAAAATAAGAAGATAAATAAAAAAATAAAAGAGAATAAATAAAAAGGGTGCCCTCAAGTCTAACCTCTTAAGTCGTCTATTGGAAGTGCGCTACGCGGTTGTCGGAAGGGTTAATTCTCCGCAACTTTTCTGATTTACTGGTTCATTGTTTTCCTTCGTTGCCACGCTGTTTTGGGCTGTTGTTTCCTTTATTTTTGCTGTATTTTATTGTCGTTGTGTTTGGTTACTATTTGCGGTATTTGGAGGATATTTTGGGGCTGCTTTGTTCGGTTTTTGGGACTGTTTTTGTTGCAATTTTTGATGTTCTGGTTGTACAGTTTTTTGGGACTATTTTTAGGCCTGTTTTTTGGGCAGTTTTACGTTGGGGTTTAGTTCCCCTGCGGGCTACTCCATACTCCCAACCAGGCCGCGAGCCTGGAACAGCATCGCCGATTTCTGTGTCTTACACAAACCTTGTTTGCATGTTTTGGAACAACAAAACCGTCAGGATGTTGTAAACATTCTCCAAAAGGTTTCAGTTAAGGAAAGCGATTTTGATGTCCATCTGCCATATTTAATAAACGAAATATGCAGCACTAGAAATCATTATCCGAATGGATTTAATCATGGCAATAGATAAAAAATTTCATCGTAGTCGACACTATGTCGTTGACGATACCTTTCTGTACAAGCCTAGCTACGTATATTTATATGTTGCCATCCATGTATGTCTTCCTTGAAGACTCATTTAGCACCAATAGGCACAATGCCTTCTGGTACATCAACCAGTGTCCAAACATAGTTGGTATACATGGAATCCATTTCAGACTTCATGGCACATTGCCATAAAAAGAATCGATACCTTGTATCACTTCCTCATACGTAGCCGGTTCCTCTTCCTCAATAAGATTGATATCTTTATGAGGTGAGATCAGAAACCCATACCTCCCAGTTTGTTTTCTGACTCTCTCTAACCTACGCGGTTCTTGTGTATTTGAAGATTATTGGTACAGTTTCATCCCTGATGAACTGTTGGTATTCTGTGAGGACTCGGTGCCTGGAACAGTATTACTCTGATTTTCATTGAGTTTTACTTTCCTCCCACTTACCACTACATATAGGAATTCCTCTTAGGAAAACCGCATGGAGAGCAACAATTACATTGTTCTCTTGTGAGTTGTATAAGTACTATACTTTGGTTTCCCTATGACAACCTACAAATAGGCACTGTTCCGATTTGGGTTATAGTTTGGTACTATCCAAACATTCAATTATATGCCCAGCATCCCAAATCTTCAAGAATAGGAAACTCGATTTCTTTCATGTTCATATCTAATATGAAGTCTGTCTAACAGATTTTTATGGAACTTTATTCAAAATAAGTATTGCACTGTATAGTGTGTATCCTCATAAGGAAATTGGTAGCTTAGAGTGACTAATCATTAACCTTACCATGTCCAACAATGTTCGGTTTCTATGTTCGGACACACCGTCAAATGAAGGTGTCCCGGGAGGAGTCCACTGTGAAAGAATACCATACTCTTTCATGTATTCAAGAAACTTATTGCTCAAGTATTTTCCACCACGGTCCAATCATAATGTTTTAATACTTTAGCAGATATGTTTTTCTACTTCGTGTCGAAACTCTTTGAATTACTTAAAAGTTTCTGACTTGTGTTTCATAAGATACATGGGCCCACTTACGTCACTATGAACGAGGGGTAACAGATCGGTGGCATTTGCACTTTTACCAAGTAAAAGGTGTTTTAGGCACTTTGCCTAATAAACTAGATTCGTAGACATCATTTGATTTAAAAATAAAATATGTCCTAGTATCTACTCTTCGAAAGTGTGGATATACAAGTCTTGTTAATGTGTCCCAGACAACAATGCGACTAATAAGTCTCATATCTTATTAATTCAGTTTGACCCATTTATTTGTCATGTTATATGTTTGAGATTTGTTTATATTCAAAAAATAAGTACTGTTATTCATATCTAATGTGTTTATCTCAATATCATCTTTATAAACAAAAAACTTAGTGTTCTAGAATATAAAGGTATACCCGCAACGGGTTAAACTAGTTACAGAGATAATGTTCGTAGTCAAACTAGATACATTATAACAATTTCCTAATTTAAGTACATGCCCAAAGGGCTGTTCCAAAACTTAGGTTTCTACGGCCAAAATAGAGACTCTCATCCCGTTTCCAACTCATAGGTCGATCTCATATGTAGCCAGTCTCCTGCTTATCAGCAAATCCCGCACATCAGTACATATATTTATGTACCACATCCAGTATCAAAATCCAATTTTAAACTAGCAGTGGATATATTTACAACAAACATACCTAAAGTCGGAGCCTTGCCCATCTTCACTTCCTTCATGTCTGCCTTATCCATACGACAGTCACGCTTCCAGTGACCCCGTTTGCCATAATTTAGGCAGACATCTTGGGATATGTCATTTTCTTCCCAGAAGACTGTGATTATTTAGCCTTGCCCTTTTTCTTCACACCCCCAGAAGCCTTCGGCCAAGCCTTGGCCTTTTGGGATGTCGAAGTAAGATGCACCTTACGCTTCTTACCCTTTTGTAAGCTCTGGATCTATCTCCTTGAGCATAGCCATTAACTATCCAAGATTTTTCTTATTGCAATTTATACTTCTAAGATCTAAGAATAGATCTATGAAGATCCTTTAATTTCAATATCATACTATAAGGATCTAATCCATAGTTCTGATGAATAAATTAAGGAGTCATTGCGGCAAGCATAACAGATTGAGCACTAAAGTTATCATCACCATAAATATTCCAAAGCTCATGCTCCACTATTTGCTCAACTCCGGGCTCAGGCCCGAGATGTCACTCTATTAAATAAAGTAACTTCTCGGCTCTCATGACTATCATGAGATTCTATTCCCAATTTGAAAATGGAAGCCGCTTAAAGACATTTTCACCCAAGATTATGTTTTAAACGATAATCTTTCAGTTATCTTGATTCTAATAGTCCAACTATCCAATCAACAATTTCGGGTACAAACAAATATAATGATTACTATAGTCTAACTATATAATCAACTATTATTTGATTGGTTAAATTAAAATATATTGATTACTATAATCCAATTATATAATCAACTATAAATGAAGTAGTTTGAATACAGTCCAACTATTAATTAAAACAACAATTGAATATTAGTCCAACTAATATATATAAATTTTTAATGACGAAAAATGAAATGAGTGCGTATTGGCAAATATCTAAATGAAATTCCAAATTTAATACTTGCCTCCCACTATTTTTCGGCGAGCCTCTAACCCTCAGTGGAGTACTCGGGAAACCTAGTTTCCTAGTGGGCTAGGATCCCGTTAAATAACACACAACCTTGACTTTGGTCAACAAATTGTATGAAACTTAACTAGGTAGATCTCTAAGATCAATTGGATCTTATCCAATTCCTAGATCCAGTAGGTGGACCTCCAAGTCTGAAACATATATCCAATATATTCCAATATATCCAATATATTGCCTAACCTTTTCCTCTGAATCAACTAATCCTTGGCTTTGGCTCAACAAGCTTAATGAAACCAGTTAAGCGTGACCCATTGACAGTGGGAAAGCTTCGTAATCGAGGCCGATGAACAAGAAGTGACCATGAATTTGGCCAACAAATCACAACTTGCCCAAGGCGTATGATATGGAAAAAAGTCTTCATTATTCAAACACATCCGCGATGGACAAAGGTCTTGACTTTGGCCAACAAACCAATGCCAAGCTTGTATCTTGAGAGAGAATCACTCAATGGAAGGAAAAATGCTTAATATGAAATGAGGGTTTTTATCCCGATTTGGCAACCAATTTATTATCTTTAATTAGGTCTCATCATACACCTTTAAGCATGCATTCTAAAAGCATAATAAGGCGTGAATAATATAATAATGATATTCGGATGGATATATAACAAACTTTGTTCCTATAACAAATCTCTCCATTTCCTCTCTCCCGCTAGCACTATTCATAATTCTACCCAATTACATAATACTTCTAGAGAAACCTCATTTACATTGAGGGGAATTGGTGAGAAGAGAAATACAATGAGAAAAGAGGTAATAGGCTGGACACGCATGTCCAAAATTACCCTCACCCTTATAATATCAATCTAATATACATTATTCATACAGACATCCAAGTATTCACACAAAACATGTTATCAATCAATCTAATCCAATTAATTACTCTTTGATTAATGACCATCCAATGTTCAAACAACGATTTAATTTGCGCGAGTCCAACTCGTTTAAGAATAAATACTCAAAGTACGTATTCTTGAATTATATCGAACTACAATTTCAAATCCAATTTAAATTATATTCAATACTAATTCATATTTAATTCCAAATTAAATAATTACACTTTCAATAGTGTCTTTTAGACTTGGATTCTAAATCCAATATATATGGATCTCAAAGGCCCAATTAGTATCCAATATTATTCAATTAAAGTCCAATGGGCTTTCAATTAATTCTTAAGACATGGGCTTTGGCAATTATGGGTCAAACCCAAGATGCAAATGCCCAATTAGGAATCACCCTATGCCAAAAATCAATTTAGGCCCATTATGACCAATTAAAATATTAAAGGCCCAATTATCATATTTGGTCTTCATGGAAATGGTTTTAGGCCCAATTGGATCCAACCAATTATCTTAAACCAAACTTGGCCCAACCAAGCCCATTAAGCCCAAATATAATAAAATAAATTAACTCATTATTCCAAATTACAAATTAATTCAATTCAAGTGTAATTACCATAATTAATTAATTAATCTAATGCTTCCATAACACTAATTAATACAATTAATCATGCTCTACATTTTCAATTCATGTCCAACACAAATTGAAGCAAAATCAATCTAATAACATGTTACAAAGCTCACGGCAATGGCAACAAAATTAACATCCAATTTGATTTCAATCTAATTAAATCAACATCTAAGATTCATTTCTTGCCATCAACACATCCAATTGTTAAATTTCAAAAATTAACCATGAGCACTCTAGGTCATGTATTCGGCCAAGGCATACAAATTGGGGAAAATTAATCCTATCAATTTTTCACAATTCCAACAATGTACAAATCCAATTGAACATC
This sequence comes from Zanthoxylum bungeanum, assembly GCA_019454045.1. NCBI lineage: Eukaryota > Viridiplantae > Streptophyta > Magnoliopsida > Sapindales > Rutaceae > Zanthoxylum > Zanthoxylum bungeanum. The sequence continues at coordinate 3,134 of SKCR01004461.1, read as the reverse complement.
ATACAAGCTCAACCAAACCATCAATTTAAGAAAATACATACTCCAAGAATAATTGTGTGTGAATTCCCAAAGTCTCCCTATCACATTTCTTTGACTCCTTAAAGTGCTAGCAATGTAGAATTTTGAAACAAAATTCCATGGGAGAGAGCTTGTGTTCTCGACAAAAGGAGGGAGAGAAGAGAAAAATTCATTTTTGATTTCCAAAATCATAAAACATTTACCAAATCATAGTTTGGTATATGTCATTAAAAAATGAATAAACAATTAAAAAGTATGTTGAGATTATGTTGAGTAAAAAACAAATAAAGCATGTTTTACACTCAAGGTAAAACTGTTGAGTTCTAATATAGGTCCCAAGATCATGAAATCAAGCACAAAATTCGTATGAACACATCAAAGGAGTAAGGCGGAAACATAACTCACATTGAACGGTTTGAGATGCGAAGAACAAGCTGCGTTTTTGCCTTGTTGAAGCTCGGTTTTGGACTCCATTGAGCTGCTGTGATGCACGGTTGGGGCTGTGGTGGCTCCTCCAAAATCGGCCATTGAAGACCTCCATTGAAGCTCCAAGCTTCAAGCTCCAAAAATGGATTCCAAGCTCATAAATTCGTTTCCCTATCACCTATGTATAACCCAATGTGTGTGCTAGCACTTCTTCATCTTCCTTGCTTCTCTCAAATTCGGTCCAACCAGAAATTTGGTGAAGAAATCGGCTTGAAGCCGTGAGAAGAGAAGGAAGAAAAGAGAGGGAAGAAAGAGATGCGTAAAAGAAGAGTGGAGAGAGAGAGAGATATGATAAAAATAAAATAGTATTTTGGTTTATATATTTTCCAAAAATAAATAAACCATTTACCACTTTTCATTTCCCAAAAACCAAAAAGTCAAAAAGCAAAACAATAAATGCCTTTCAACTACCACATCAATCACTCAAATCAAATGACAACTTGTCACATCGCTCAAAGTGACATTTGATTTGACGCTTGATGTGACTTGCGATTTGACGCATGATTTGACTTGGGTGCCGCACTCGAATTCGAAATGCGAATGTGAATGCGCTCGCAAATAATTTCGGGCTCGAGTTCGTTAATTCCTGTATCAGGCGTAGTATACCGTAGTATTGTGTATATCAGCCCAGTATCGGATAGTCACGTGCTAGGGCTGGGGCTGGATAAGTGTCTTCCTCGTCCGAAGCACATGTCGGATGTCTGGTAACTAGTCTCTATAATCGGATATACATGACCTTGTCATAATATCCCGATGGCCGGCCAGCACTTAAGAGCACTAATACCGTATCCTGCGTGACATCATCTCCACTATGACTGGAGTGATACTTCCGTCTTGACATCACACCCAATACACTACGACTCTCTGATAAACCCAGAAGTGGTGTACGCAGAACCGTTTAAAGCCCTGTACCACCAAGACCAAAGTCTATCGATTATCGTAAGTATTAGCGATGCAAGTCTCAGGTTAAGACTATACACACCTACCTTGATTTCGGCCTCCCATAGACACATAGTCATAATACCAATGGGATTCCGAGGGGTCTATCCAGAGCGAAGCTGTTTCCCGTACCATCGGTGAAACACAACCTCCTATCGTACTTGCATAAGTATCCTATACTTATATATATGAGAACTATGCCGTTGTGCCCTCACAACGCGCACAAGTGCAATACTAGCCTATTCCGCATTATCGATGTCCTGTCTCGATAATACTACGACTAGGGATATTTAATGATTAATCCTTCGTGGACTGATACTGTCTCATATCATTCTCAATCTAGGAACTAATCATATGGACCTCTCTTCATTTATACATCTAAGGTGATCTAATCACAAATGATGAGAGTACAATCTCCTTTGTCACATAGTTAATTTGCTACAACAACACAATGATCTGTGCAAATAGTGACGTTATGGGTCATTTTGTCCAACAATCTCCCACTTGGCACATAGCCAGTCACTCAAGTGTCTCACACCCGAAATATGTACGGTTGGCTCAAACTGCTGAGAAATGCTTTCGTCAGCGGATTTGCATGATTATCATCTTGATGCGATTTATTCGATCATCACATCACCACGATATATGATCTGAATGAATCAGATGAGTATCTAAGTATGTATCTGGATCGTTGATGAGACCATTAATTCTTTAGCCTGTGCTGACGCCTAGCTCAGCTGCTAACAGAACTATATCTAATCTTATTCGATTTGTATCGACCCAAATGACTTCTATTGCTGCTTCAACTGCAGCAACAACCCGCATTTGTTGTTTATTCGGTAACCGTATCTTACTTGGAAGATTTCCAGCTCACTGTACCGTTATTCAAACTATATAGTATCGTTTGCGACTTTTAGTCGTCTTTATCGGTTATAGGAAACTTGCTACAGTGACCCCAGTCACTTCAAGTTCTCCTTCTCCATAGACTAAGACAACATCCTTAGTTCTCTAAGATACTAACGGATGTTCTTAATATTAATCCAGTGACTATCACTCGGATTGGCCTGTTTGTGAATCCATATGCTCAAAGCGTATGATACACCAGGTCTTGTACATTTTTCAATGTACGGTTTCTAGGAGAGTATTTCGAAAGCCAAGCTTTCGCCGATATTTATTTTATGGGAATATCATTTCCAAGAAATGACGTATTATCATTATTTTATAGGACAGCCACTGTCAGTGCGCTCCCACTAACCTCCTTATATACACAAGAATTATTTTCGTTTTGAATTAAATCGTACACCATTATGATTATATCAAAACGATAATTCCAAGAACCTAATGCTTGCTTCAATCCAATCATGGATCGAATAACCTGCATTATCCAAATGGATTTACCGTTGCAACAAGTAAAAGGTTGAATCGTAATCAACACAATATTGATAACGATACCTTTCCGTTAAAAGCCTAGCTTTATACGCTGGTATGTTGCCATCCATGTATGTCTTCCTAGAAGACTTTTAAGTACCATTAGGCACAATGCCTTGTGGTACATCAACTAGTATCCAAACTGGTTGAGATACATGGAATCCATTTCGGATTATATGGCACTTTGCCATAATTAGGGAGTTGATATCTTGTATCACTTCCTCATAGTAGTCAGTTAGTATTCCTCAATAAGATTCACATCT
>SKCR01004460.1:0-26522 GCA_019454045.1 Zanthoxylum bungeanum | reverse complement strand
TCACGGCCTCGGTGGTACGAAAGTAAACTGAGCCATCAAACTACTACAGCATCAGCGGTACGAAAGCATACCTGAGCCATCAAACTACTACGGCATCAGCGGTACGAAAGCATACATGAGCCATCAAACCACTACGACCTCGGCGGTACGAAAGTAGACCCGAGCCAACAAATTACTAGTCCTCGGCTGTACGAAAGCAGACCCGAGCCATCAAACTACCACAACCGCGGTATAAAATCAGACCTGAGCTATCAAACCACTACGGTCTCAGCGGTATGAAAGCAAACTCGAGCTAAAAAATCATTATGGCCTCGGCGGTACAAAAGCATACCCGATCCATCAAATCATTACGACCTTGATGGTACGAAAGAAGACTCGAGCGATCAAACTTTTATCCAAAACTTAACTGCGATGGAAGATTTTCAACCTTCGGAAATCTCCATGGAGACCGGAAATGGTGTTCTACTTCAAGTCATCCACCAAAAATAAAATCAAGATATAAAAAAAAGACAAACAGAATGAGGATGACTTAACACATACCCTGCACTGACCTAAAAGAAACAACATATGAGCCTGAGATAAGGTCATGCCCCATGCTACCTAAAATAATAATTTTAAACCTTACAGTCCAATATCCCAGCGAACCGAGCTACAGATCGAGGTTGTGGCAAACACAATAGGACTCTCCTCATGCTAGGCAGGCTCTGAGTCTGCAAATGGCATGAAGACCTTCAGTCATTCCCGTGCTATGCTTCTATGGATCCGAAATAGGTTGGCCAGATGCCATTTTGGATTTCTCCCTCTCCGTGTTCAACATACCCGAGGCTACAAAATCCACGGAGGCCCGTGAGCCGTACTCGTGCTATTCACCTACGACGATACCATAGTATCTCAACTGTCTTCAATCTGTGCATGTGATGATTACCAATGGGCACCAATCATCGCGCAGACTCTTTCACCGAGCGTGCTATGGATACCCGAGGCTATAAACATCATGCAGGTCTGTACGCTTAAGCTCCCCAAAGATGCAAGTCATTGGGTAGTGACGCTCCACCCCAGAGGTTTGATAATGACACCGGGAATTGGAGTGTCGTGGGGGGTTTGCGCTTTTCCTATATATCCTTCATCTCTTCATGCATTTTGAACTCCTCAAATGTGCAAGTCATTAAATATTGACGCTCTAGCCCGGGGGTTTGATAATGACACCGGGGATTGATGTTCCACGGGTTTCACATATTTCCCACATGTTATACACCTCTTTATGTACCCGATCACGAGCATTTCCCAAGAATATTAAATTTCCCTTTCCCACTTAAATAATAAACAAGCATGAATAAACAAGTTTTTATCTAAAATAATGAAAGTCTTATTCATATTTAGGAGATCTACCTCTCATCTTGCAACTCTTTGTGGGTCATTTTAATAGAGGCACTATTGAAATTATCACATCAGCATTCCAGGGCTTTTTGAGCTGGGTACCGTCCAGCCACTCCAAGTGATAGGTGCCTGACCTGGTGACATTGCTACTGGCGTTGCCTCATCCTCATGACCTCATGATCAACATACTCATTGATATAATCATTCCTTACCAGGACCTCCATCTGTTCCTGCCGGTCCTTGCAATTCTTCGTGCTATGTCCCCTTGTATTATGGTGCATACAATAAGCCATATTATTTCTCTTCTCATTTGGAAACTTCCTCGGGTTGGGTTTAGTCAGTAGGCACTTGTCCCGTATCTCCCAAGCTATTCATGCCAAAGGCCTATTGAGGGCAATATACGTCGCGTCCCCTATAATCTTGAGCTCCTGCTGGGTTGGTCTTGGTCACTTCTTTTCCTTAGCCATTTTCTCATTTTCTATTACGGCCAGCCTCTTACTACCATCAATATCTTCCCTTCTTCGACTAAGCCATACCGGAGTCTGTTCTCCCGCCGTTATTTCTTCCAGCTATTCAATCCTCTCCATCATGTCCTCCAAGAAGGCTCGAGTTCCCTCTCTTTCTATCCGCAAGTTCTCCTCCATTCTCTTCATCCACCTCGCCATTGTGTCTTCTGAAGATCTATGGTTCCCATCTCTTGTCATCACTTTAACGCGCTTGTTGCTTTTCGTACTGTTCCCCACAGACAGTGCCAACTGTTGACGGCTGATTTTCGTTCCAGGGGTAATTCGAGAAAACCACTCCTCGAAAAATCCTCCATCAACTGTGAATTTATTTGGTTTGGGGACCAAATACAAACTTAGTAAAAGATGAGAAATTATACAGATAAAATAGAGAATTTAACATGGTTCGACGGAATGGATCCAACCTCCACATCAGGCCAGGCCGACCTCCTTATATCTCGCTTACTCGCATAACCGACCTCTTATTAACTCTTACTTACAATAAGCTTTTTGCTTTCTTTTACAAGTGAAGAAACAAATTAGCCTGGAAAATTGCTTGAAAGTAGATAACCTTCATCTTTTACAATTGCTTGAAAGTAGATTTAGGAAAATTCAATTTTATAAAACTATCCAGGGTTGTGAATCTTTCCAATATCATTTTTAAAGATGAAGGTTATCTTACAGTTGTGTAATATATCGATTTATTAACCTGGAACACGAAATTATGTAAGAGCCTCTTCCGATGGTCAAATACAAATACCCAGTATAACCCAATTAATCATATTCCTATGTCAATTAAGTTATCTGAATTCATTAAGATTAAGTTCCAATTATGGCTACCCCCGCCCGACAGGTATATTCATATCCTGTAAGGAAATCTATTAAATGGTTATCTATCCTCAAGGAAGATCGTGGGCTATTAAGTCTAAGGTCTTAAACCTAAAATCCATTTTCCAAGTTCATTTTAAGTTTACCGAATCAATCTTATTAATGGCCAGTTAACAAGATGCATTAAGACTAAGGCTCAATAAATAAACCTTTATATTACCCAAATCGTAATTTAACCCCTTATAAACCGGTGATATTGGACTTCATCACAACCCTAGATAACTGGCTTAGTTACGACACATATTTACGGGTAATAAAAACTTAAATAAAATAAAAGAAATAAAGTAAAATGCTGAAAAGTAAATTGCTAAAAAGTAAATGACGGAAAGTAAATGCTGAAATTAAATACTGAAAATTAAATGCTGAAAAGTAAATGCTGAAAGTAAATTACTGAAAAGTAAATGCTGAAAGTAAATTACTGAAAAGTAAATGCTAAAGTAAATTGCTGAAAGTAAATTGCTGAAAGTAAATAAAGTAAAAGTACAATAAAAGAAAATACTGAGGTAAAATGATCCACTTTTATTACTTCTATTTTAGATATCTCCCTTAATATAATATATTAACTTTGCATGATAATTACCAACCGACTAATCAGGCGGTATCCAGTTTAGTCAGGTTAAAATCAATTTAAATAATTATCAACTGACCAATATGGCGGTATCCTCGTTAAGTCAGGTTTTAACTAGTTTATATATTATAATTAAAGGAGATTAATCTAAATATTAGTAATAAAAGTTTTACCTTTTACCCCAGCAAAGGGGAGTTACCTCCTCATTACTGAAAAGTAAAAACTGAAAATTAAAGAAAGAAAAATATTGTGCGTAAAAGTAAATTGCGGAAAATAAAAACTGAAAAGTAAAGAAAAGAAAGTGCGAAAACGAAAATTAATTACTGAAAGCTGTAAATAAACAAACAAGATACAATCTTCTTAATATTCTTAAGGAATTCCTTAGAATAAAGTATGAATTTACAAATGAAATGGTTTGGTATTTATAGGCAAAATTTTGCCTCCATCAAATCATCCATCAAATGCTCCACCAAATCCATTATTAATTGCTCCACTAATTACTCCACCAAATCCATTATTAATTGCTCCACTAATTGCTATCATGTTTGGTGGTGATTTGATAATTTTTATTATTTATTTATTAATTTATTTTTTGCTTTGAAAATGACTTTAATAATTACACATAACACACTTCCGGATGTTTCATCAATTTCGGTCATGAAATTTTCAGAATTCAAAATTATTTTGTCTTTCAAAGTTGTAGATCTTTGAGTCTTCTTTAATCTGGAACTTGAATAAGCTCAATCCGATATCAGAGTAAAAAATTTATGCCCAAAATACAACAGATGCGCAAAATTGGAATTTCCAAAACTGCACTTCGTTAAAACGCCATTTCAAGTTTCCAATCTCCAAAATTAATATGTCAAGTCCAATATTTGCCCTTATTTGACCCACATTTCGTCCTAAATGATTTCATTGAGTCCCAATATTATTTTATCTGTAAAATAAACTAAAACATATCAAAACATTCATCAAACCCGAGAAACTAAATAAAATATCAAGTAAAAGGGGCGGTAAATATTGATATATTTTCCGCTCATCAAGGACATCAGACGGATATATATTATCTCAAACTCATTATATTGAGAAAATACTTGATAAATATATCAAAGGGGATCTAAATGTGGCTAGAACTCATGTGGACCTAACTCTTCATCTATCAAAGAATACTGGCTCAAACGTATCGCAATTAGAGTATTCGAGAATCATCGGAAGTCTGATGTATCTCACGAATTGCACACGACCTGATATTAGGGATAGCAAAATCCCCACGGGGGCCCGAGGCATTAGGGGCGGGTATTTAACGAGCTTTTTTAAAAACGGGCCGGGTGCGAGTATAATTTTTAATACCCGTTAGGTATACGGGCCGGATATGGGTATAAGACTCTCAAACCCGTACCCGCTCAATAAACCCGTTTGACTTTGGATTTTTAATTATTAATTTTTTTAATTAAAAAATTAATTACTTATTAAATAAAAAATTGGAAAAACATAATTTATTTGTTCACTTTAATATAATATTTTTCTCTTTTCCTTTTTAAAGATGAGATTTCTATCAATATTAATTAATTAATTCATTTCATTTTATTTTAAAGATGAGATTTCTACATCAACAATATTTATTTGGTAATTTATGTATTTTTCTTCTTTATTTAAGTACTAAAGTAAATTTAAACCTACGGTTGTTAATTCAATATTTTTATTTTATATCTATTTGTTCCAACAATTTTTTAATTAATTATTTTTTTATAAAAAAATAGAGATAAAAAAATTAATAAATAAAAAGGGATAAGGATAAGGGATGGGGACGGGTATATCTTTTTCTATACGGGGAATCCTCGACCCGTACCCGCACGAGTGACGGGCCGGGATCGGGGATATTATATATCACGCGGGTACGGGTACGGGTATTGACATCCCCGTCTTATACCCGGCCCGTTGCCATCCCTACCTGATATCACTCAAGCTGTGAATAGGCTTATCAAATATACGAGTAATCCATGGCATAACCACTGGAGAGCCATAGTAAGAATTTTGAGGTATCTGAGAGAAACTTCAAAATATGGGCTATATTACGAGAGATATCCTGCTGTACTAGAGGGATACATCGATGCTAACTGGATATCTGATACGGTGGATTCCAAATCTACGAGTGGATTTGTTTTCACACTTGGTAATGCAGCCGTGTCATGGAAATCCTCGAGGCAAATATGTATTGTCCGGTCTACTATGGAATCCGAGTTCATAGCGTTAGACAAAACAGCGGAAGAAGCAGAATGGCTTAGAAACTTCTTGGAGGATATTCCTAGTTGGCCCAAACCGGTGCCAGCGATTAACATACATTGTGATAGCCAATCGGCTATTGGGAGAGCCCAAAATACAATGTATAATGGTAAGTCTCGACACATACGTCGGAGACATAATACCATACGTCAACTGCTCTCAAGTGGCATAATAACGATCGATTATGTTAAGTCGAAGGGAAACCTAGCGGATTCACTAACTAAAGGTTTACCTCGAGAGCAAGTTGAGAAGTCATCGAGGGGAATGGGCTTGAAGCCTATAAATTAATAAATGTCACTGTGGAAACCCAACTTAGCTGACTGGAGATCCCAATATCTAGGTTTAAAAGGGACAACTGAAACTTTGTGCAATTCAAAACAAGCACTAAAGAGTTTTGTACTATTTCCCATTCCGATAATGACGCTGAGTGCTGTCTGTCATTGGTTAGGATAAGCTAAGGCTTTTAATGATCACCATATTAGGAAATGAGTCCTAATGAGGGTAAAGACAGATTAATTCTTGATGATCTCCTATTTCAAGTAAGAAGTGAGGCTGTTTCCATGGGAAATTTTAAAGGCGAGTTACCTTAAAGTACTTGATGAATCCAGGACCGTTGTTCAGGGCCAAAATGAACTCAACCGTAGAACTGGAAAATGGTCGACTAAAGCTGTGTGTTGGCAATTGTCATAGTTTACACCAACGGCAGAACAGTTCAAGACTATGAGTCATTGGTTTGCCTAGTAAATCCGATTGTCATTCACTAGGAAAGGTTCAAGGTGAAAGCTACCTATTTCGATGCAGCTTTAGTTCATGATAACTCTCTCAAGTGTCTACATGAGTATTTGAAGAATTGTGGGGGATTGTTGGAAATTCTTCTAATATTCATGAAAAAAGTGTATATGTCTTTTTGGATGCTATGGGTGTATGAGAGGGGTACAACCCTTTGGAGGGTTGCACCCCACCCCAAGGGGTACCCTGTTGGCACCCATCCATGCCTTTATAAAGGAGGCTCTATGTCCAATTAAAATATACATAAGACAATCTGAATTTAAGAGTCAAGTTTTCCATTTGTTTTGAGAGAGAGTTCCACCATAATCCAAGTTCAAATACTTGTTAAGGAGTGCTCCTTAAACAAGAAGCAACCAAGTTATCATGGGAGAAAATTGGTCAATTCGAATCCGTGAAGCACCATAGACAGAGGCTAATAAGTTCTTAAGGACAGAGGATTATCTCGACTTGGATTCATCAGGTTTTTCTGGTTTCTATGTTTTAGGGTTTTGCATGTAATGTAGATATAGTTTTCTGGTTTTGTCCTTTGATTTGGTTGAAGCATGTTGATTTGTTGTTTAATGACACCATTTGAACCACAGTTTCATGTTGACGTGAATATATATAAGTAGATATATGATTGCACGTTGATGATTATTCATGCAAATTAAGTTTGCTTCAAAAACAGTGTTCTCTCACTCTCTCTTGAAATAGTTCCAATTTGTTACTAAAAAGATCAACATCCTAGAAAAGAAAAAGGTTTTTTTTGTTCTTAAAAGTGGGAACGATTTGTTCGTAGAGAAGTCCTAGTGTGCCAACTAGAGATGCAATGCTTGGTGCACTACTGCAAGAGAAAAATCAAGGAGGATATTCAAAAAGGCTCAAGAAAAATAATAAACTCATCAAAATATGTTTTACTATTAGTAAATATTATTTATGTTGATAAATAAAATATTTATTGTATACATGTTAGAACTAATAGAGATTAATTTAGTAGTATATTTGTTTACATTAACAACAATATAACCATGATCCTTAAAATGGTTTTGGAAGAAAATTTTAAATTCCAGTCACATGAATACTTCCGCGCTAACCTCAAAACCTTATACATTTGTGGGTAGATTCAGTAGTTTGTGAGTGGTCCAACAATTCCCCGGATGTTTGAAGCATTTTAGAAAACATCATCTTTAGGACATGTCCATGGACTTGGGTTGCAGATGTAAGAAGGCACCATGCTGTGCTGAAGTAGACAACTTTCTGAGAGCTGTGCTTCAGGAATCTTTTTCCTTGCACTAATTTCTAACAGTTATGCTTCTCTTTCAACATTGTGCTACTTTGGATTATCCCCATATTTTGTTTTGCTTTTGCATCACATTTGTTGACTTTTACAGAATAGAGCACATCTTGGGCATATGCAAATATCAGTAAGTCATGCATATTAATTGAGTTCACATATAATTGTATGGAAAACCATATTTCTTTTTAGTAAAATAAGATGCGACATCCCACATTGTTTGCGACTGATGCTGAAAATGTGCTTAACCACTCTAATTAGATACGTTTTGGGCAGGCTTAGACCCATATCGGAAATAAAATCTTGAAGGTCAGAATTTTAAAATTGGATCACCCTTGTGCCGTCAAAGAGGATCGCTAGTTGAGCCATCCTTGGGCTGCCAAATAGGATTGCTAGTTGGGTTTTAGCCGATGTCAAAAATAAATCTTAAGAGGTCAAAATTTTAGAATTGGATCGTACTGTACTAAACAGCCGAAGAGATAAAAACTAGTTAGGCTATACTTTACATAATAGCACTCCAATAAAGTAAAATCATCTCATTTATTACCATTGAGGGGAAACAAGATGCCGGCATATAACCAGTTTAAAATTTTTGTTACTAGTGATTGTCTCTTCTGTCCTAACATTGTCCTGTGTCGCCATTGAACTTGTCCCAAATTAAAGATTGGAGTAAAATATGGAATGAAAAAGATTGAAAGGATGTGAAGCAAGATAGCTATGTTGATAATAAAACTTGTAATGAACCAAAATATTTTTAAAAAAAAGACAACATGTAACTTGCAAGCTAGCAGTATGGGCAATATGCTTTGCCAGTCGATGTCAGTTGTTGTGATGTTTGTGCTCAACACAACGTGACAGTCACATTGATTCTGATGATTCTGTACTAATTAGCTTATGGCCATAATCAAAATTACCAATTTAATTAGCTGATAAAAGTAAATGAAGAACAAAGAAAATGGTTACATGAATCATGATAGTGTTCCCCAAATTTCTGCGGTTTTTCAGTTTTGAACCAGATTTTTATTTGGTTCGTTCTCCCTCCATACACGTTCAGATTTTATATATAATATGCTATTGGACAGCTAATTCAAAGAGCTTTCCAATGGTACCAAATTTACAGAAAATTAAGCACAAGCATGGAAAATACGAGCAAAAAAGGATGTATGAGTTTCTAGCTAGGGTTTTATTTTTCTCGTATATCAAATAGAGCTCCAGATATAATTTATTATTTATTATAGTCCTAAATTTTTTTATCGTCTTTTTATAAAAATACCCGGCCAAATTTAGTATTTTTGTCAGTCTTAACTTTTCAAAATTTTTAGACTAAGTTATAAAAAATTTTAAGTTTTAGGGCTAAATTGTAAATATTTTATGGACTAAAATAGAAAATCTCTTAAATTTGGATCAAATCAAAATTTTGTGAAACTTTAGAGGACCTAATAATCTTTTCCAATGGACTAACACATGTTAGTTAACGAGAGACTGACATGTGTCATCATATATGGGTGACATGTGACATCACGTGGCTCAATCAATATGTGACATGTGGCACTCATTCGTCTTCAAATTTGGGATTTTCCCCTTATTTTCAGATACACTCTCTCTCGCCTCACTCACTCTTTCTCTCTCATGGGGCCACGACTGTCCCGCCATCACCACCATCATAATTTAATAAACATGTTTTATTTTTATAAATGTATGTATAGTAAAAATTAAAACGAAACAAACCTAAATTAGGAATAAAATTAAAATTCGATAAATTTAAAATTAGTATATATAGAATCCAATTGTGGCGCACATCATGTTTTTATATTGCCTCGTATGTAATTTACTTATGTGGAGTTCCAATATGACACACATTATAGACTCATGTTGTCTTGTTGTGGCAATTATTATGCGGCCTCGAGTGGCTCTATTTGGACAGTGATGACGTGTCATTAGTTGTGGCACTTGTTTATGTGGCTCCGTTGTAGTACTTATTTACGCGGCCATGGGTTTATTTAAAATGACTAATTATTATTAATGATGCATATTTTAGTTATGCTTGTGTATATGTATGAATTATAAATTTCTCCCAAATTCACATTATAGATAATTATTTTTATTGAACATAAATATATTTATATATCTTATTAACCATGTATGGTTTTTGAAAAACTAATTAATGTGAGTTATTTAAGTATGATTTTTGTAAAATTAATTAAGGTGAGTTATTTAACATTTATTGAGCGCATGGTTTTGCTCACCCTTTAATATCAACCATCTAGGCAGAACTTGGAGTAAATTGGAAAATGAGGAGCGTGGTTGATTCTTCGAGAACTTTGGATCGTGTTGAGTGGACTCCATTCGCTAATCGTTTGTGGTACGTTTTCAGAGTTACTTGATTTGTGTTTTAAAATATTAGACAAATGGTGCATGTTGAAAGTTAGACCATTATTTAATTTTTAATTATTTAATCGAAACAAGTGATCTCATTAATTGTGAGTATGTTTTAATATTTTTCTACCTGATTTTACATTTTACTTTGTGTTTTAAAGTTCATGGGGCATGTTTTGATTCTTTAATTGATTTTCTTTAAACTTTTAATCATTTTGACTGATTTTTGAATCAATCTTATTTGTATTATTTATCTCAAAGTCACTCACCCGATTTTTAGGTCGTGATATTATACATTATTGTGTGATTATAAATCATATTTCATGCTCTCAAAAATGAATAATTCATTACATGCCATTAACACTTCCAAGTGCGGAAAACACATTTAACAAAGAACATGCAATAAATTCAAGCTTTCTATAACAAAAACATAGCATAATTAACCTTCTAGCTCCAGATATCAATATTTATTTTGAAAGCATGAATCAACATAAAATTTTTAAATTCAAAATTTAGGCACATACCCAAATTTGAATCAACCAAAGTTATGCCATAATCCTTTTTCATGAGTCTTGTACATCACTAAAAAGTGATCTTTGAATGCACTCGTTGTTTTTCTCCACATATGCCTGTTGTAAATTCCTCAAAATTCATTAAATATGAGATGTATATGGATATGTATGTTATTGGAATTCCCTAGGGGTGTATGGGAGGTTGCAATCCTTGGAGGGTTGCAACCCACCCCAAGGGGTGCCCTATTGGCACCCCTCCATGCCTTATATAAGAAGGCTTTAATTCCAATATTAGACATATAGAAAAAGACATATTCAGAAAGACACCAACTTTAAAGGCATTTATGTTTTCCTTATTTTGAGAGAGATTCACCATTGATTCCAAGTTCGCATACTTGTTAAGGAGTGCACCTTGAACAAGAAGAATCCAAGTAATCCTGGGAGAACGTTGGCAAAACGAATCCGTAAAGCACCTGTGACGGAGCCAATAAGTTCTTAAGGACAGAGATCATCTCGACTTGGACAACTCTGTATTCTCCATTTTCTGGTTTGTTTGAAGATTTTCTGGTTTTAGGGTTTCATGCATCTAGATCTACTTTTGCTGTTTTGATCTGTTTGTTTGCAAGTTATATTACTGTTTGATGACACTAAATTTAACCAACAATGCCGAATTGCTCTGCTCATTGTTTTAAGAAATAAAAAGGAAGAAAAAAAAATCATCAATACATCATAGCACAAGGGAATGAGAAATTAACAAATTGTTGATGGTGCTTACTTTCCCTTAAAGAGTGCAACATACGATCGAAATACAGAAGTAAAGGAAAGAAGTGACTATCCTGCTAGTTGAAGGATATAATTTATGCTTAATTGCCTTGTGTTGGGTGGTTTCTTTTGTGTTATTAGTTTGATGAGGCTTGGTGGTGCAGAGCTTAGGATCTTACCTTGAGGTCCTGAGTTCGAATTCAGGAAGTGTATTTCTTGTAAGAGTCTGGGACAGCCGATGATTTTGTCTGCTCCGCTTAGGCCCGAAAGAGGTGGTTTGGCGTTGAGATTTTCAACGATTTCAAAAAAAAAAAGATTACAATCTTTCAGTATAGCAACTGATACTAGCTTGCTGCCATTGACATGGTGGACGTTAATGTTGGTTATATGCCCTAGATCCAGTAGGGATAAATATGTAATTTTATATTATTGCATTGATTAATAAAATTTGGCAGTTTATTTATAAATATTGTCCATAAGTAATTTTGACTATTTGTAAAATAAAGTCCTTATAATGACGATTACAGAAATTAACTTAGTTTAATTTATAAGATCCAATCATCCCGATCGTAGGATTATCAACGCAAGACATTGATAGATTCAGTTTAGATCGGCATATGTTATGTATGCTTCCTTATCGAATGAAGGTAGCTGATCTCATAAGCTACTAGTGAAAGTGTTCACTTAGTCTAACATATGGATGTTTGTTGGAGAATAAGTACATCGAACTGACCCGCTTGAGAACCCATATGGAGTGTTATCCACATGTTTATGAGATTTCTCTTTGTAACGATAGTATGAATGATCCTTAGACTTGAGATCTCCATGGCATCTTGTATGTGGATCATATATGCTTTGACATTACATCTCTGTAGTTCATAGCGAGATTGTGTATAGGGTAATGATTGGACAATATGAAAAGCGTACGAAGATAGTGAGTGATCAATAAAAGATTCACCGCTCTGGATAACATAGAGTCGATATCCCAAGAGACGCGATTTGACATAATTGATAATATAAGTCCATGGCTATGGCGAGTTCTGAAAGGAGTTTCATAAACTCTGTATATATATTATCAGCTTAAGTCAATGTTCTAATAGCCATGATTTAATAGAGTAGACATTTTCCATACTCTAAAATCGTTGGCGGGATATGTATGAGGCGAAATGATTGAATTATACGGTAATCATATACGAAATAGATTTCACTAAAGTTAGTATTGTTTCTTAATTAGGGGTCATTATGCATTGCTAGATACCGCTCTTGATCTACGGAAATTAGTTAATTAAAGAGTTAATTGAAGATAAATTAATTAGATTAATTTATCGAGACTTATGAAGTCTATAACTATCTCCATTGCCAACATAAGAAAGAACCTAATGGGTCACACACTTTAAAGTATTGTGGAGTTAATGATAAATTATGTAGATTTAAGTTTTATGACTTAAATGTTAAGTTCTTAAACTTTGGGGTAAATTCATAATTTTAGAAATTATGGATAAAAAATGGAATTCTGAAAATTTTAGGACCAAGGTGCAAATTTGGATATTAAGGGCTATTTCATAATTTCAAAAGTGCATGGGTCTATTTGTAATTTTCAAAAGTATAAGGGCTGAAATATAATTTAGGAAAGTGTTTGTATTAAATTATAATTTCAGATTTATAGTATTCTAATTTGATTAGAATTGATAATTTTATTTAATTAATTTAATTAAAAAAAATAGGATAATGATTGTTTATTTAGGATGGATTAAAATTCATATTTGATTATGATTAAATCTTATCCTATTAATTCTAATTTGATTGGAATTAAAACAACTCAAATCAAAAGCTTATAAATTAACCCTTTTGCCATTAACTTTATACACAACAAATTGAAAAAAAAATTGAAGCAAAATTTGAAAAGGAATTTACGTGAGAAGAAAGAAATTTAAAAAAAAAATTGATTTTTCTTTAAGTAAAATTTCTTTTATTCCAAATATCTCATAAACCCCAAAACAAGTCTCTTTTCTTAAGCTAGCACCAAAGAAAAGACACTTACATAATATTGGATTTGAGAAATCCAAAATCTTTAACTCTCTGCTTTGTGTGGATACCATTGGAGGCCAAACGTGTGGGTGACTCTGAAGAATTCACGAGGATCGCTTAAAGATTTAAGATACGGTTTTATTTATGTTTCATAAATAAATATTATCATGAAGCATGAAAAATAGTAATGACCTTGGATTGGTAATTTATGTTTAAAATTGAAAAAATTTTAATTTTCCGCCACATATTTTATGCTAGATTACCTAGTGGCATCAGTAGCCTAAATTAATTTGCATGCTTTTGATATGATTTTATGTATATTGTTAAGATTATGTTAAATTTATGCGGCATGATTAATTTGAGATTAATTGAAATTTGATTTAATTAAGAATTAAATCAGATTATTAAGTTAATTCTTATATATATATATATATATATATATATATATATATATATATAATATATATATATATATATATAGCACTACAGTATTTAAGACAGCACGACAAGGACAAAAGGGTAAATTTTCCCTGGTGGACTCCGCATGAAGACCGACCACATCATATGAAGGCTGACCACATCATATGAAGGCCGACCACTTTGGTTCGGGTGACCGATCACTATAGGTCGGCAGAAACATTCTCAGCATAACAGATTAACATGACCGACCTCACGAAGCCGACCAGATAACGAGGTGTGTCCAGGAAGATAGAGCATCCTATTTTCTCGGTAATGAGACAAATCATCCTACTTTCACGGGAGAATTGATGAAATTAGTATCTTGATAGGACAAAGAAGTAAAGGTAGTTTGAAATTAGGAAAACTTGTGGCAGAAGAAGTTGATTCAATAGGAACCCTTGAAAGAGAAGGAGTCTGACTCCCGCTTTATTATAAATAGGAGGGCAGAGCATGTGTAAAAGGCATCTGAAAATCATCAGAAGAGTGAGAGATAAAAGTTCCAATTTGTAAGAGCGAAGGAGAGGTCTGAGAGGTATATTTGAGTAATAAAAAGAGCACCACCCTGTTCTTGTCCGTGGACGTAGGTCGGATCCCAAAAATCCACCGAACCACGTTAAATCGCCTTGTCTGATTGGTATATTTTTCTTGTTTTCCGCTAAATTTGCTTTTGGTTCCCTATAACCAAACAAATTCACAGTTGAAGGAGGATTCCCTCGGAGGTGATATTCCTATATTACCCTGAGACCAAAATCCACCGTCAACAGTTGGCGCCGTCTGTGGGGAACTTCAACAAAAAGCAACTCGCGTGATAAGACAAATGGCGGAAGACGGAGATCACCAACCAGGAGGTCCGGCAATAGACTGGATGAAAAGAATGGAAGATAGCATGAGAACTGTGATGGAACGACTAGAAAGAATGGGAGGAGCGGACAACGAGAAACCAGAAACCGGGGCCGGCCAGAAGAAAAAAGAAGGGAAAAAGGGAAAAGAGTAGCAGATGTAAGCGATGACGAGGAACCCAGAAAAAGAGGCCCTTATGGGGTAAGATCTGAAGTGGTAGGAAGAGAACCACGATCAGAAGACACATGGGAAGAAGAGGAGGAACAAACACCCGATCCCTCCTCCGACAGTTTTTACAACTCCAAAAGGGAAGATAGAAAGTACAACGAAGACATGCAGAGACCTCCGAGCTCATGGACGCCACACCCGGAACGACAGACGAACAGAAGGACACAGAAGGCGACACGGGGGACAGCCCATGGAAAAATCTTGGTTAAGAAAAGAGATGACCAGATGGGGAGAAGGCCTCAAGATCGGCGCAGGAGACACCGGAGGCGAGGAAGAGAGGTCTCCCCTTACGGAAGAGATAAAAACAGCACAGTTCCCAAAGCGGTTTAACATGCCGACCATAGCGCCATACAAAGGCCACTCCGACCCAAAATCCCACATTGAGAATTTTGTCCTCCTGATGGAAGTACAGGGGGTAACGGGCGACACCGTATGCAAAGTATTTCCCTTAACTTTGGGTGGACCTGCCATCCTATGGTATAGAAGTCTGGCCCCGGGGAGCATCCAGAGCTTCTCCCAGCTTAAAAAATCATTCATCCGACACTTCAAAGGAGCCTGCACCCCTAAAAAGACAATAGGAGAACTAAGGCTCATGAAACAGGGAGATGACGAAACACTAAAGAGCTTCATTGAAAGGTACCACAACACCGTACTCGAGGTCGGAGGATACGAATCCCAAGAGGCCCTGGAAAGTCTGAAAGGAGCCCTAAGGGTCGGGAAACTATGGACCCATCTGAGAATCCATGAAACACCAGACTACGCTGCCGCACTGGAGATAGCCAGGAAGTACGTCCTGCTAGAAAGCGAAGAAAAAGTATCCCGGAGGGGGACAACCACCAGAGAAAGGGTGACAAGGAGGGAAGACCACCGGCGACCGGAAAGAGAATTCCGGAAGTTCAATCCAAGACCCAAAGAATTCAAACCAATGACACAGAAGGATCAAGGAAAGAGGCCCACAACTCAGGTAAACCACGTGGTTCGAGAGGAGGCATACATCCCTTTGAGCAAACCGCCAGGAGAAATCATCATGGAGATACGGGAGAAAGGCCTCTTAATAGAACCCGACCTCAGAAGGTTTCCCCCAGACAGAAAAAACAAAAGGTCCTACTGCCTACACCACAATCTAAAAGGGCACACAACCGATGAGTGCAAGGATCTGCGGGAACAAATGGAGGACCTGGCCCGGAACGGGTACCTGAACAATTACATCGACCACGAAATCATGGCCGCCAGACAAAGGGCAAGGAATCGAGGGGTAAACGTCATCGCAGGAGGAGCAACGCTGGCCGGGGACTCTAACCGGTCAAGAAAGAATTACAGCCGAGCACGGGGACAGAGGTGCTGAAAACAGAAAAAATCCCAAACCCCCAAGGAAATCGGTCAACACCCATTATGTTCACCGATGAAGACGCTCAGGGGGTAAGTTTCCCCCACGATGACGCACTGATAATCAAAGCAACGATCGGCGGCGCAGAAGTGGACCGAATCCTGGTGGATCCGGGAGCGCAGTAGACATAATTTCCAAAGAGACTTGGAGGACCTAGGGGTAGAATGCACGCCCTAACCAAAGACAGCACCCCCCTGTACGGATTCGGGGGTTCGACGGTCATCCCCCTGGGAAAAATTCAGTTAGCAGTGACGATCGGGACTGCCCCCAAAACCCAAACAATCATGATAAACTTCACCGCAGTAGACTGCATGAGCAGTTATCAAGTCATTGTCGGCCGCCCCTTCATGATGAAAACCAAGGCCGCAATGTCCTGTCATTACTTGAAATTGAAGTTCCCCACACGGGAAGGGATCGGAATCGTATGCGGAAGCCAGAAAAAAGCCCGCAGCTGTTTTGCCACTTTCTCGCGAGAAACCCTCTGCGTAGAAAAAGGCACCAAGAAGAGACAGAGAGACGAGGATGACAGAATACAAGGAAAGACCCTGCTCCTCGGCCCGATAAAACTGCACGGCTCGGATCAGCCGAAGAGTTGGAAGAAGTAAAACTGTTCGGGCCAGAGAAGAACATAAAAATAGGAGGAAGTCTAGACAAAGCCCTAAGAAAAGACTTGTTGGAATGTCTACAGGAGTACCCCGACGTTTTTGCATGGGGACACGATGACATGCCCGGAATCGACCCAAAATTCATAAGCCACGCTTAGCAGTGAACCCATTACACAAGCCAGTAAAACAGAAGAGGAGAATATTCAACCAGGAGCGGTGCGGAGCAATAGCAACCGAGGTGGAAAAATTGCTGAAAGCCGGCTTTATCCGGGAAGTAAAATACCCAGAATGGGTGTCCAACGTGGTACTGGTGAAAAAGTCTAACGGAAAGTGGAGAATGTGCGTAGATTTCACCGACCTCAACAAAGCATGTCCAAAAGACAGCTTTCCCCTCCCAATATAGACCAACTGGTAGATACAACAGCCTGCCAAGGGCTGCTAAGCTTCATGGACGCCTTCTCGGGATACAATCAAGTCAGATGCACCCTGCGGATGAGGAGAAGACCACCTTTATTATTACCGACCAAGGGCTATACTGCTATAAAGTAATGCCTTTCGGATTGAAGAATGCAGGGGCGACTTTCCAGAGACTGGTGAACAAAGTCTTCAAACCACTCATCGGCACGACCATGCTGGTATATGTCGACGACATGATAACAATGTCCAAGGAACCAAGAGCCATGTAGCCGACCTGAAGAAAACTTTCGAACTCCTGAGGAAACACAGTTTAAAGCTCAACCCAGAGAAGTGTGCATTCGGGGTAGCCTCGGGAAAATTCCTGGGCTACATGGTAAGTTCACGAGGCATTGAAGCAAACCCGCAAAAGATACAGGCCGTGCTAGACCTGAAGTCTCCCCGGACAGTTAAGGAAGTGCAAAGCCTTACAGGAAGAATCGCCGCACTCAACCGGTTCATCTCACGAGCAACCGACAAGTGCCATCATTTCTTCAAAGTCATCAAAAAAGCTCAAAAAGGGGTCGACTGGACACCCGAGTGCGAAGAAGCCTTCCAGCACCTAAAACAATACCTGGCACAGCCCCCTCTCCTAGCCAAACCCCTCCCAGGGGAGACGCTGTATCTATACCTGGCCGTCTCAAAACACGCAGTAAGCTCGGCACTGGTACAAGAGACCGACCACGTCCAGAAACCAGTTTACTACGTCAGTAAAGCCCTGCTGGACGCAGAAACTCGATACCCCATACACGAACTCGTCGCCCTATCCCTGGTCACCACAGCTCGGAAGTTACGACCCTACTTTCAAGCCCATCCAATCAAGTATACACGGATTTTCCCCTAAGAGACAAATCTTGCAGAAACCAGAGGCCTCAGGGAGGCTGATGAAGTGGTCAGTGGAAATAAGCGAGCACGACATCTCCTACCTCCCAAGAACAGCAATAAAAGGGCAGGCCTTAGCAGACTTCATAGCAGAGCTCACAGAACCGCAGGTCTTAGCCGTAGAAGAAGACAGGTGGGAAATGTCTGTAGACGGGTCCGCAAGCTCGCACGGCTACGGAGCAGGGGTAGCACTAAAAAGTGAAAAGGGAGAAGAAATACTGCTCGCCCTCAAATTCGCCTTCAAAACTACAAACAATGAAGCAGAGTACGAGGCGATACTGGCCGGACTAAGGCTGTGTACGGTAGTAGGAGTCCGCAATGTAGTGATCAGGAGTGATTCTCAGCTAGCAATACAACAGCTGAAAGGAGACTTTCAAGCCAGAGAACCAGCCATGGTAGCTTACCTAGCCGAAGTAAAAAAGTGGGTGGAAAAAGTAGGAAGCGTATTCTTCGAACAGGTCGGACGAGAAGACAACTGCGAAGCAGATTCCCTGGCCAGGCTTGCCTCTTCAATGAAGACAGAAAACCCCAGGGTAATCCCTCTTATATACCTCCAAGAAAGAAGCATAAGGGAGACAGAGGTAGATGTACTAGAAGAAGAAGACAAAGATTCATGGATGCAACCGATCAGGAGGTACCTGGAAACAGGAGAGGCCCCAACAGATAAAAAGGAGGCCAGGAAGCTGAAGTTCAAAAGCACCAAGTTTTCCCTAATCGGGGGAGTACTCTACCGGAGAGGATACACCGTACCCCTCCTAAGATGCTTAGCACCAGAAGAAGCAGACTACGTGCTCAGGGAGATACACGCCGGCATCTGCGGAAGTCACGCCGGGGGAAGATCAATCGCCTTCAAAGCCTTAAGGCAAGGATTTTACTGGCCAACCATGCACGAGGATGGCGTGAAGATAGCACGGAAATGCGAGGGATGCCAAAAGAATGCCAACCTCCACCATCACCGGCAGAGCAGCTGACCACCATATCCAGCCCCTGGCCCTTCGCACAGTGGGGGCTAGACATTATAGGGCCGATGCCAAAAGGACGAGGTCAGGCGAAATATGCAATCGTGGCCATAGACTACTTTACCAAATGGGTAGAAGCAGAACCATTGTCCACCATCTCGGAAAAGAAAGCCACGGAGTTCCTGAAGAGAAATATAATTTGCCGGTTCGGAATACCCCAGGCAATCATCACCGACAACGGAAAGCAATTCGACAGCAGGGGATTCAGAAAACTTTGTGAAGACCTCCAGATAACCTTAAAATTCGCCTCGCCGGCCCATCCCAAGTCGAACGGGCAGGTTGAAGCCACCAATAAAACCATCAAGTCAAACCTGAAAGCTCGGCTCGGATCAAGCAAAAGCCTATGGGTCGAGGAGCTACCAGAGGTACTGTGGGCACACCGAACGACCTTCAAGGACTCAACAGGAGAGACACCCTTCTCCCTATCATACGGATGTGAGGCCGTCATCCCGGCAGAAATCGGAATATCAACCCACCGGGTCCGTCACTTTGAAAACGAACGGAACGAAGAACTTATCAAAAATCACCTCGACCTGATCGAAGAAAGAAGAGAGCAGTCAGCAGTAAGAGCAGCCATCTACCAACAGAGAATGGCCCGATTCTACAATAAGAGAGTTCGGACCCGCTCCTTCCTGCCAGGCGATCTAGTGCTAAGAAAAGTGACTCTGAACACCCGACGACCTGAAGAGGGTTCGTTAGGTGCCAAGTGGGAGGGACCTTACAAGATCACTGAGATAGTAAGACCAGGGGCCTACATACTGGGGCGTCTGGACGGCAAAAGATTAAAGAAACCATGGAACGCCGAGATGTTACGAAAGTACTTCCCGTGAAGATCAACTTTCCTTTCTTCTATTTCCTTTTTTGCAGAAACCGGACAAAACACCGAACCAGAACAACTGTTGTAAAAAGGGCGGTCCGCCCCCAAACATGAATAAAAATTCCTTCTTTGACGAAATCTTTTAAATTTGAAAAACGACGGATCAGGGCCGGATTTCGTTCCGCTGAGGCCGCTTGTTTACTCAGCTCGGGGTCGGGCGATGTCCCACCGAGTCTGTCTTTGGACTGGGGACGTAACATTCCCCCAGGGCCAAGTGATTGAAACAGCTCGGGGTCGGGCGATGTCCCACCGAGTCTGCCTTTGGACTGGGGACGTAACATTCCCCCAGGGCCAAGTGATCCTACAGCTCGGGGTCGGGCGATGTCCCACCGAGTCTGTCTTTGGACTGGGGACGTAACATTCCCCCAGGGCCAAGTGATTGAAACAGCTCGGGGTCGGGCGATGTCCCACCGAGTCTGCCCTTTGGACTGGGGACGTAACATTCCCCCAGGGCCAAGTGATTGAAACAGCTCGGGGTCGGGCGATGTCCCACCGAGTCTGCCTTTGGACTGGGGACGTAACATTCCCCCAGGGCCAAGTGATTGAAACAGCTCGGGGTCGGGCGATGTCCCACCGAGTCTGCCCTTTGGACTGGGGACGTAACATTCCCCCAGGACCAAGTGATTCCTACAGCTCGGGGTCGGGCGATGTCCCACCGAGTCTGTCTTCGGACTGGGGACGTAACATTCCCCCAGGGCCAAGTGATTGAAACAGCTCGGGGTCGGGCGATGTCCCACCGAGTCTGCCCTTTGGACTGGGGACGTAACATTCCCCCAGGGCCAAGTGATTGAAACAGCTCGGGGTCGGGCGATGTCCCACCGAGTCTGCCCTTTGGACTGGGGACGTAACATTCCCCCAGGACCAAGTGATTCCTACAGCTCGGGGTCGGGCGATGTCCCACCGAGTCTGTCTTTGGACTGGGGACGTAACATTCCCCCAGGGCCGAGTGATTGAAACAGCTCGGGGTCGGGCGATGTCCCACCGAGTCTGCCTTTGGACTGGGGACGTAACATTCCCCCAGGACCAAGTGATTCCTACAGCTCGGGGTCGGGCGATGTCCCACCGAGTCTGTCTTGGACTGGGGACGTAACATTCCCCCAGGGCCAAGTGATTGAAACAGCTCGGGGTCGGGCAACGTCCCACCAAGTCTGCTTTAGACTGGGGACGTAACATTCCCCCAGGACATTGAAATAACTCGGGGTCGGGTTACGTCCCACCGAATCAACCGCTTTGGTCTGGGGAGGTAACATTCCCCCAGAAACCAAGTCGTCGCCCAGCTCGAGACAAGCTACGCCCCACCAAGTCAGCTCTGCGAACCGGGGACATAACATTCCCCCGGTCCAATGCCTTACTCTTCCCGGGGTCAATCCAGACCCCTCTAACTCGTGCTGACCCCTGATGGGCTTTAAAAATTGCAAGGATGGCAAGGAGCATAAAAGGAGAAGAAAAAGAAGAAGGAAATAAATAGATATAAATGCATAAATGTATATGAATACAAGATTGTAATATTATTACAAAAAAAAAGGTTTAAAGTGTACATAGGGCCCCGGTAGGGTTACCCTTTCTCATTCATCCCGCGCAGGGGCAGGAACTTCTTCCTCAGTTGGCTCAAATGGTGGAAGGGGCGGCTCGGCATCAAGAGGAGGAGCTGCGGCTTCAGCATCAGGAGGAGGAGCTGCGGCTTCGGCATCAGGAGGAGGGATCTCAAGGCAGTCCTCGTCCACGACAGGAACCCCCGATCCTTCTTCAGGAGGAACCTCGGGAGCCGGAACGACCGAGATGGGGGCGGGATCCATCACCTCCTCAGGTGGAGGAGGGATCCACTTTCGAAACTCTTCCTCGGAAATGTCCCCCTTGCAGTAACTGATGGCCGCATAGATAGGGTCCATATTCAGGCTCGGCAGCACCATCGGTATCATCTCGGCACAGTCGCCAACTCCCTCGAGACGGATGGCCTCCTTCTCGGCCTCAGATCAGCTTCTCTCTTTTCCAGCTCGATCTCTCTCTCCTCGAGATCAATCTCCCTCTCTCGAGCTCAGTTTTCTTCCTCTCAAGACTGTCTCGGGCACGAGCAACCTCCTCATCTTTACTCTTCAACTTGGCCTCAGCACTGGCTACCTTCCCCCTCAGAACCCCAATTTCAGATTGGGCAGCCTTCAGATCCTCCCGGGCACTATCAGCAAGTTTCCTTTCCAGCACGCAGCTGCCTTGAGGGCTTTATTCGCTTTGAAGCTCTCGACAGCGCCCGCCTCATGATTCTTGATCACCTCCTCCCGGTCAGCCAATTTTGCCTCCACTTCGAAAGGCGACTTTGAAGCCTCTGGGCCTGACCGCCCTCGGACAGCAGAGTCAGAAGAAGACCCTTGTTCTTGGCCATAAGATAGTTGGCCTGCACACAAAAAGGGAGGAAGAAGTCAAACAAAGAAGAGAGAACCAAGATCCAAAAAACCGAGAAGGGGAGTAAAAATACCTTCGCCATCTGAGAACTCATCTCAGCCACAACACCTTCAGGAGATACATCCTCGTACCTCGAGACCTCCCCCGGGGGAATCACCTCGGCCAATTCATTGAAAGCCGGCACTAAGTGAGAGGTAGCCTCCCGATGCTTTCTCCCAAGTCATCCACCCCGAGGACCACAGGGCCCCTCCGTTTCCTGGAGGAGCTTTCAGAGGACCTCTTCCCCCTACGAATGTCCTTCCTCTTGACCAAAGCAGCTCCCTCGTCTTCTCCCTCCTGGGCCAACTCCTCTCCCGGTCCCGAGCTGACCTCCTCCTCTTCCTAAGAGGCTTCGGCGCGAGTGGCAAGGTGAGCAGATCCTGATGATTGCACACCAGAAGGTGAGGATAGTCCCCGAGCACTTGTCTGGACTTGTCCAGAAGATATGTTCTCAGCAAAATCAGTCTGTGCCCGGGAAGTTTCAACATCAGCATGACTGGCCTTCTTCACGGTACCGGCCAACTTCTCAAGAAACTTTGGCCTCTTCGACATACCTACGAAAAGAAGAAGAGGAAGAAAAAGAAATCAAGATCCGAGAACATAACAAAAGCATCAAAACACATAAACAAACAAGCATCCAGCAGACCTCCACCAATCCGACCCGAGGCCTCCGGAGGGGCAACCCGAATAAGGCCCGAATCAACAAAGGCCGCATCATTAACCAACTTCTTCCAATGAGCAGCATACTTCCGAGCCCAATGTACCCGCCTCCGACCTGACGAGAAACCTTGGGAGCATCTCGCCAACAAGCTGGGAGGAACCAGAGAAGTTAGAAAACCTAAAAGAAACTAGAGAACGGGAACAAAGAAAGAAATGAAAGGGTGTCAGACTCCTAACCTCCAGCCCTGAAGACGTCTGGAACCGAGACATCCTCCTCAAACGATCTCAGGACCCGACCCCAATCCCTAGTTGCCCAGAACCAAAAGTCCTTAAAATTCTTGTTGGAGTCAGGAAGTTTCTGGACGAGATTGGACGAGCTGTCGTAGGCAGAGAGGTAATACCAACCATAATGAGTCTTTGGGTTGGATTTCAAACGATATAACCTCTTCACTTCCTCCAAGCAAGGTTCACCCAAACCTGCCCGATGCCAAACCACGTATATGCCGGCCAGAATCCTCCAGCTATTTAAGCTTAATTGGCAAGGGGCAATCTCCATCTCAGCAAGCATCCAAGCAAAATAACGTTGCATCGGCAGACGTAGCCCACACTCGAAGAAAATAGGAAGAAGTGCCACCGAGCCCTCGTCAGGCTGACTGGCACGATCCATTGGGCCAGGAACTTCAAGAGCAATGTCTATTGGGATGCTGTATCGTTGCCGCAATAGCGCCAGATCATCCTCGGTTATCTTAGAAGGACGGTTCATATCCAGAGCCGACGACCCAAGTTCTCCAGGCTCTGGGTCCTTCCGAGGAACCCTCTGATGATAGGAGTCATTTTCGACCTCAGAAGGGGTAGGGGTAGTGTCGAGATCTTCTACACTGGGCGCCCCTGAGCCCGAGGAAAGCTCTTCAGCAGGGGGAGTTGAGATTTTGGCAGGCCTTTCGGAGGAAGAATTACTGTCAGACATCCCTGACACCCAGAAAAAACAGCGAAGGGGGAAGAATCAGTCTACGAGAATCTACCCACAGTGCCCGTGCTAAACTAGATATGGAGTCTCTAAAAAAGTGCCCTAAAGCAAGACCCAACAAAACCACAAGTCTCTCCCTAAGCAAAATAAGCAAATAGAATCACAACACCACAGAAGAAGGAAGATCGCTCAGAAGACTTACTTGTTCTTCTCGGAAGCAGGAGGTTTTACGCTGCGGTGATGCTCGTTCCTTAGGTGCTCAGCAACGAAAAAAGGATGAAGACCGCGATCGAGTTTCGAGAACACGGAGTTGAAAGGATCGTAAAGAAAAATACAGAAGAGAAGGAGAAATTGTCGAAAAAATGGAACAGTGAAACCCTCGTTCTTATAGTCATGACTGGGATGCATATCACCGTCGGTTTTGGCGGGAAACCCAACGGATGTTCGACATATGTCAAAAGTTAGAAGAAAACCTAAAGATGATTTGATGGGCATTTAAGAAGACATGACGGTTGTGCGTCTCGAGGAAAGACGAATAAAACGGATAGAAGATTCTTTTCTGCGTTCTAGGACGACTACCCGCAAGGACAATCAGCACACCCTCTTCATATAGTTCCCGGTACCAACTCGCATACTCGTTGGAACCAAGAACTAGGGGACAGATGTTGATGGTGTTTTCAAGCACTACAGTATTTAAGACAGCACGACAAGGACAAAAGGGTAAAATCTTTCCCTGGTGGACTCCGCATGAAGACCGACCACATCATATGAAGGCCGACCACATCATATGAAGGCCGACCACTTTGGTTCGGGTGACCGATCACTATAAGGTCGGCAGAAACATTCTCAGCATAACAGATTAACATGACCGACCTTACGAATGCCGACCAGATAACGAGGTGTGTCCAGGAAGATAGAGCATCCTATTTTCTCGGGTAATGAGACAAATCATCCTACTTCACGGGAGAATTGATGAAATTAGTATCTTGATAGGACAAAGGAAGTAAAGGTAGTTTGAAATTAGGAAAACTTGTGGCAGAAGAAGGTTGATTCAATTAGGAACCCTTGAAAGAGAAGGAGTCTGACTCCCGCTTTTATTATAAATAGGAGGGCAGAGCATGTGTAAAAGGCATCTGAAAATCATCAGAAGAGTGAGAGATAAAAAGTTCCAATTTGTAAGAGCGAAGGAGAGGTCTGAGAGGTATATTTGAGTAATAAAAAGAGCACCACCCTGTTCTTGTCCGTGGACGTAGGTCGGATCCCAAAAATCCACCGAACCACGTTAAATCGCCTTGTCTGATTGGCATATTTTCTTGTTTTCCGCTAAATTTGCTTTTGGTTCCCTATTACCAAACAAATTCACAGTTGAAGGAGGATTCCCTCGGAGGTGATATTCCTATATTGCCCTGAGACCAAAATCCACCGTCAACATAATTCTGCTGCTGGACGTCATCATGAAGAAGATATGGTGCTGACGTCAGCACATAGTGTGCTGACGTCAACGCCCTAAAAAAATAAATATAATAATTTAAATTTTAAAATAAATTTGATTTATATTAAAATTTAATTAAAGAATTTAATTTTATCTCAATTAATGTATCCTAATACAATTAAAATTAATAAGAAATAAAATTCTAATTGGATTATGAATTTATCTCTTAAATAAATTTAAATTAAGTAACCTAATAAGATTATGATACAAATTAAATTTGAATGATTTCTAATTACATTAAAAATCTAGAATTCAATTTAAGTAGTATACATTTAATCTCAAATAAAAGAAATTGTTTCCTATTAGAATAAAGATTCTAATTATGGAATTTTAATGAAGATTAAAATTATATTCTAATAAGATTAGGATAAAATATGTAAGTCCTATAAACAATTAAACATAATAAAATAATATCATAAATTTATCCAATAAGATTGGATAATAAAATATTATGAATATTTTAAAAAATTGTGATGAACTAAAATACATTAGATGTATAAATAAGAGACCTAATTTAAATAGACTTGGAATTTAGATGCTTATTTGATTGATGCATGTCAAGCTGGTTCTGTCACAAGGGCGATAAGAGCCTAAGAAGTTTGGATTTTAAGTGGGACCGATGTGACCCCTCCACTCTTCTGGGAACCTAACTGGTGCATTCTTTCATTCAAAATGCTTTATTCTAAAGTTTAAAATAAATTAAAACTAAAATCCATCTGAATAATTTAAGTCTATAACATTGTCTTCCATTATTATAATCAAAACCAGAACTCTTTGTTATTCTTGATTAATTGGCCCTCGCCAAGATCAAGTTTAACATCGAATATGTTTAGATTATAAATAATGGTTTGACTTAAT
>SKCR01004459.1:0-26942 GCA_019454045.1 Zanthoxylum bungeanum | reverse complement strand
CAGGGAATTTATCAGTAAAAGCAAGAGATCTTTCAATGGGTGTGATAGTTCCTTTGGAATATAATGTCCTAGGAATCTGACCTTAGTTTGGAATAAAGAAATCTTTGTACTAGATACAGCTAAACCAGCCTTTCTAGTGGCAAAATAAAAGGTCTTTAAATGTTTGAAGTGTTGATCTATGTCTTTTGAAAAGATCAAAACATCATCAATATAAACAATACAAAAATCTGAATAAGGATTATAAATATCATTCATTATTCTCTGAAACTCAGAAGGTGCATTTTTTAAACCGAATGGCATAACTGTCCATTCAAATTGTCCAAATGGAACAGTAAAAGCAGTTTTATAACGATCTTTAGGATGAATTTGAATTTTCCAAAAACCAGACTTCATATCAAATTTTGAAAATATGAAAGCAGAGTGGAGTTTTTGAACCAAATCTTTCTTGTTAGGTATGGGATACCTAATCCATTTTAGGGCTTTATTTAAAGGTTTATAATTGATAACCAGTCTAGGTGTTCCTCTTTCTATCTCAGAATTTTTATTTACATAGAAAGCGGCGCAGGACCAAGGAGACCTTGACTTGGCAATCAAACCTTTAGATTCTAAGTCCTTGATCTCTTTTCTACAATGTCTTTCTAAGTCCATATTCATTTGAATAGGTCTAGCTTTAGTAGGAATTTGCTTTTCATCAAAAGAGGATTCATAGGGAAGATCTATCAAATGTTGCTTTCTATTCCAAAAGGCAGAAGGTAAATCAGCACATATTTCTTTTTCAATTAATACTTTGAAATCATTAATCTTTTGTTGTATTAAATCAGTTTGTAGTTGTTTTTCAAGTCTTTCAATATTTAAATCATTCTTTAAATGAAGTAAGTCATTTTGTTTTTTCTTTAGCAAAACACTAATATGGTTCTGATAAAAAGAACAAGCTTTTAGAATATTCAAATTTCTTATTTTAGGTTTTTCAATGAAAGAAAATTTCAATTTTTTTTTCTTTTGCTTTAAAGGTTATGCCATTATAAGAAACGGTGTAAGGAGTAATGAGGTTTATGAATGGAGTTCCAAGAATAACAGCATGATGTATATCATTTGTTAAAAGGAAGGAAGTCCTAAATTCAAAACCATCATTAGGAATTGAAGCATCAACTTTGGAAGAAATTTCTAGTTTTGAATTATTTGCTGCAGAAAGTTTTTCATGTGTTTCTTTATGAAACTCTTTTGGAATAATAATCTCTTTGATACAATTTAGATCAGCACCTGTGTCAAATAAGGCTACTGTGTCAATTTGGAAATCAGATGAAAGAATAAGGGTAATCCAGATTAGGTATTTTCTTGTTGTTACTTGCTTTAGAACAAAAAGAAAATCATTTGGAAGAGATTCAATATTCTCAAGCTTTTGGTTTTCAGATCCATCATTATCAGAATCTGAACCTTTTTCAGAATTATCAACTAATTGACTTTTAAGAAGAAGTTGGATTGTTTCAGAATCATTTTTCTGTTTTTCTTTTAAATCTTTATTTCAATTTTTACTTCTTGGATTTCCTTCTGAAGGTCTTGCAAATTTGGTGTGTGTCTTTTTTATTCTTCTTCTTACTTAGGATTTGTGTAAGATCATAAGTATTTTGTTTCAAAACGGGAGTTTTAGAAGATTCTCCTTTGTCAAAAGTCTTTAGGAGTTTGTCAAGATATTCTTTTTGTAAGTCAGGATTAGAAATGTGTTTTACAATTTCAAGAAAAGTTTCTTGATCTTTGGTCAAAACATTAAGTTTCTTACTCTTTAAATAGGAATCTGTGTCAGAATCACTATTGCTAGAAGTATCTGAATCAACTAACTCATCAACTTGTAAAGGTTCAGAATTGCCTGTTACAGAAGATTCTGATTCAGAAGACTCAATAAACAGATTTGTAATTTTAGAAAGAATTTCTTCACTGAGATTTAATTCATGTAGTTTTTTTTTCATCCTACAATATTTTGCAGTATGTCCTTTCTTTCCACATTTGTAACAAGTAGCTTCTTTATAATTGAAAGGGGCTTTAGATTTTGAAGTGTGAGGTTTTCTATAGGATTTCTTATAAGGCTTGGAAGGTTTTTTATAGAAATTTTCTTTAGAAGTAGGAAAAGATTTTTCTAAATTTTTTAGAACTGTAATTTCTTTTATAAGGCTTTGAAGAACATTTTCCTTCACAATCTTTAGAGGTACTAGCTTTGAAAGGATCATAGTTAAACTGTTTGCAGAAACTACCTAGTTCTTGCTTAGATTTTCTAAGCTCCCATTTTAGGCTTTTCTGTAATTTCAAGTCTTGGCATATCTTTAATCCTTCCTTATTAATAAAACTAACTAATTCACCATAGGTAAGTCTTTCATAAGGGATTCGATTGTCATGAAGGGCTTTAATAG
Source organism: Zanthoxylum bungeanum (assembly GCA_019454045.1). Lineage (NCBI taxonomy): Eukaryota > Viridiplantae > Streptophyta > Magnoliopsida > Sapindales > Rutaceae > Zanthoxylum > Zanthoxylum bungeanum. Next base: position 24,540 of record SKCR01004459.1, on the reverse strand, counting down.
AATTCCTAACTTTTTCACCTAAAAGGGTAGGTAAACCAGCAAGGAATTTTTCTTTCCAAGTTATATTATTTGCGTCATCTCTTAAAAAGAGTCTTGTAAAGAAGGTGGTTTTATAGCTTTGGAAGTCACTAAGTTTTCTACATCTAAGATTATGTAGTAACTCAGCATTTTTATCTCGTAAGTGAGATGGGTCACCTATGAAATGGAGGGAAATGGTCAAAATTAAGGTTGCAACGGCATCTTGAATCGGACTGTTGTATTCATCCAGAATAGGAACATTGTCTTCATCTGTTTGAATAGCATCCAAGATGTCAAGTTGTTGACTTTTGGTGAGAAGATGATCCCACCAACCTTTAAGTTGACCGGTAAAACCAGCAACGAGAATCTCTGTAATTGCCTTATCAGAGGTTCATGTTTGGGTTTTGTAAGCATTTGCTGCAATGGTCATTTGTTGTAATAGGCTAAGAATGTTATATTCAGACATTCCATCTATATTCCATTCATAGACAGAAGATGCATTAAACCGGGATTGGCTTATTGCACTAGGCCTACTATCAACAGCTATATCTGGAGGAGAATAAGAAGTAGCTGGAAGAGCTAATTCCCAATGAACTTTATTGACTTTGGAGACAGGTTTGGAATTTTCTTGGAAGGCTTCTATGTCTGAAGAAGCTATGGAAGAATTATCTAGGTCTAGAACTCCAATTCTACTACTAGATTGGGGGGTATCTAGGGCAATATCTACTTTCTTTTTTGAAGAGTAAGAAGATGTTTCTATCCTATCCAATTGTTCTTTAATAGCTTTAACAAAATCAGACTTTGACTCATTGACAATCTTTTGGCTTTCTCTAGAAATCTGAAATGGTTCAAAGATGGGCTTTTAAAGTTTCTTGTCTTCATTAGGTTTTACAGTAGTCTTTAATGAAGGAACAGTAATAGTGGATTGTTGGATTTGACTTTCTATCTTATTTAACTGTTTTCCAATTGTATTCAGATTAGTATTACAGAAATTATTCTGTTGGATAATACTATCTAAGTCTTTATCAGTATCATTAGGTCTATGAATCTTTAATGGTGAGGCTTTAATCTGAATTGAGGGTTCACCATGGTCTACGGTTATATTCCTCAAGGGAGGATGTTCAGATTCAATAGTCCTGTCACTATCAGAAAGATTCCATTGAGGTATTTTCTTTCTAACAGTAATGGGATTTGATTCTTTAAAAGGGTAAGAAATGTCATTTTCAGAAGCATACATCTCAAACCAATCAAAAAATGTGATGTGTATTTTATGTAGTTCTATAAAGAAAACCGGATGCCCTCTACTGAGAGTTAATGGGAACTATATACCCAAACAACCAACTACCATAATTATTACAATTATTAAAACAGTAAGATACAGTAAGATACTTCTGCTTTTCTGTCTTTGTAACGTGCTTTGGGTGGCTTTGAGTGCTTTCTTCACATGGCTACAGTAAGATGCTTCTGCTTTTTCTTTTGCTTTCACCTGGCTTTGTCATCATAAGATGCTCTTTCACATGGCTTTGTCATCAATTGTTTTGAATTGAATTGGATTGGTCAAGGTCCCACCGGTACCTGTTGAGTGCTTTGGATGCTTGAATTTGAAAATTACTTTTCCCACAGCTTTTTTCTCGTGTAGAGAATAGTGAGTGAAGGGGAAAAGAAAATAATTTTACTTATGCTCAATGACTTTTTTTTTTTTTTTTTTGAAGGTGTCCAATTCTTTTTTACCTTTGTAAAAAGCTTTGGGCCAGTGACTCCCAGACCAATTGGCTTTATGACACTAAGTGTTAAAATAACCATACAGACTTAATTGTTCGAGTTAAAAAGGCTACGAAAATGAACTTATTCAAACACAAACTCAAGCCCTACGGTTTTACGCGAACAATCAATGCTTTCTGAGGCAAGATGTCTGGTTATCAAGTAAAAGCTTTATCATTTTTTTTTAAACTAAATCAAGTTGTACCGTTTGATGCGAACAATCATTGCTTACTGAGGCAAGATGTCCTGTTACTAAATAAAAGCATGATCAGTTTTTTTTTTAAATTAAAAACATAAATTTCATTGCCTTGAGGTGTTACCTCCAACAGACTAGAGAACTGAATATTACCGAATTTTCACTTACCACCCATGATCATATGTTACCATGTTGTTGATAATATCTGTTAGATGAGCATATAAAGATCAAATTTAATCAATGTTATGGATAATTCACAAATTTAAATGATTCTAAAAGAAAGGAACAACAAATAACTTGTTACGAATTATATTGAGATTCGTCTCAGGAGTGAAAACTCCTTACACAGCCACCTCTGAACAACAATTCCACTTGGTTTAGTAAAAAAATTATTGCTAGTTTTTGTGTATATATATGGATATATATTCTTACACACAAAATAACAACAAAGTAAAAACATTTTTTTAAATAAAAACATCAATGAAACATGAAAATTATCTAGTAAATTATCCCTTCCCCCAACCAAAATGAGACATTGTCCCTAATGTTTAAAGGAATGAGAAATATAGTTTAGAAAATATCACCTGGTTAGTGCAGAATTGACAATAGCATCTACGACTAAAGATTACAGATTAAGGTCCAGGTTTACTTTGCGCTTTTTGCCACGATTGTTACCAGACCAGTTCAATTTGGATAGAATAAGGTCAATTTTTTATTCATAAGCTAAGAGTTGGTCAATTAAATCATCAATTTTTCTTGCAGTTATGAAGATATCTTTTACTGATTTTGAAATAAACTCATTTCTTTTGGCATCTTCAAGAAATACAAAAAGAAAATCGAAAAACCCATTAACATTAAACATCCCAATAGGTTTTTTGGTGAATATTCAAGTTTGCCCATGACGCAACTGTGAATATTTCTTCCAATGTTCCTAGCCCACCTGGTAAAGCAATAAAAGCATCAACATGAGTGATCATTTCACTGAGTCTTTCAGACATACCTGGGATAATACATTATTCTCCATTTGATTTTCCAATGATGTTGTCCTTTGTTAAGGGTTTTGGAATGATCCACAAAACTTGACTGCCACCTTCTTGTACAGTATTTGAAATACACCCCATCAATCCAAGATTGCCACAGCCATATACTAAGTGCATGTTTCTGTTTGCCATAACTCTACCCAATTCTCTCGCAGCCTCAACAAATTCTGGTTTAGTTCCGGAGCTAGTTCCATAAAACACACAGATATTAGTGAATCGTTGTTTTGAAGTTGTCTCCATTTGTACTATCTCTATTAGCTAGATGCGTTGAAGAGAGAGAAGTGACGATCTAAATTTATAGATCCTGAAAAAGGTGAGTAATAAATGCACTAATACCTGCAAAATGATAATTATTAGGAAAATAGATCGTGAACAAAAAAGGTTAGATACCGTCGGTAAAAAGTAAATCAAAACAGTAATTTAAAATAAAGGAAATCAAATCAATAATTTAAAACAATATATATTGGTAGTTGTGATTGTGGCTCACATCTTCATTTGGTTTTACGTCTAGTAACAGCTTGAACACCCTTTATGGGTCGGGGATAGGCTTCTCATCCAACTTTATTATAAATTGACAAACAGAGTCTTTTAAAGTCAGATTCCTGAGACTGTATTGTTGTCTTTCTTTTTGAAATTATGTATGTAACTTGTGAATCTCTCGATGAACATATCCACTAGGATGCCTCTTAAGAGTCAATGATATATCATCCAAAGACTCCTTACTCAAGCCATCCCTAATGAATTGAATTTTATCTTCGTGATTATCAGACACCATTCCTAAAGAACGACAATGAGTGTTGCACGTAAAACGTGCACATTTATAATAAATATCTAATTGTTTAGCTCTTCGTTTTTTAGCATAAATGATTTTCCCTAAACCAGACATGTAAGGAATGTAGGAGTCAGATGACTCACCTGTCAAGTGAACTCTTGCTTCAATTACCCAATGAATATCACTAGGAATATCATGAATCATAAGAAGTCTCATTCTTTCTATGTGTGCTTTGTAAATTTTTATCAGAGCATTTTGGGGAAGATAAGGAAAATGTTTGTGGAGGTTTGCGATAGTATCTTCCATGCTTTGGTTTGTAGGGTATTAGTAATTTTATGAGATAGAAATAACCGACTTCGAGTCACGGAGTACCGTTATCCGCTACTTAACCGGGGTGTGAGATTAAAAAGAGAAAAGACAAAAATACTGCAAAACTCAAGAGAAAATTAGAAAAATATTAAACAAAAAAGAAAAGAAACTATATCAATCACAGTACACTGGGTTTGACAAGAAAAAAGTTTCTTGAAAATTTGAACACTCCAAAAATGATTTCAGATGTTGTCCATTTACTTTAAATACATCACCATCCCTAGGATTCTCAATGTCAATAGCCTCGTATGGGTAAACGTGTTTCACAATGAATGAGCCACTCCATTTGGATTTTAATTTTTCAGGAAATAAATGAAAATGAGAATTATAAAGCAAAACCTTTTGACCAACTTCAAATATTTTTCGTGAAATTCAACTATCATGAAATACTTTAGTTTTAGCTTTAAGAATTTTTGTATTCTAATATGAATCATTCATTAACTCTTCAAGTTCATTTAATTACAATTTACGTTCATGACCAGCATTTTCAAGGTTTGAATTGAATGCTTTAATAGCCCAATATGCTTTATGCTCAAGTTCTACAGGCAAATGACAAAGTTTTTCATAAACGAGATGATATGGGGACATTCCCAAAGATGTTTTGAAAGCTGTTCGGTAAGCCTAAATGCATCAGTTAGTCGAAGAGACCAATCTTTGTGATTTGGGTTAACCGTTTTTTCTAAAATTTATTTAATTTCCCTATTCTCTAATTCAACTTGACCGTTTGTCTGGGGGTGATAGAAGGTGGAAACTTTTTATGTGACTCCATACTTTTTCATTAAAGACTCAAAGGGTATGTTACAAAAGTGTTTACCTCCATCACTTATGATGGCCCGAGGGATTCCAGTTGTGTGATCATTGTTCCGACAAAGAATTATCTCGACCCATTTTGAGACATAATCGACTGCAACTAAAATATATAAAAATCCAAATGATGGTGGAAATGGGCCCATGAAATCTATCCCTCAACAATCAAAGATTTCGACGACAATGATGGGATTTAAAGGCATCATGTTTCTTTTTGAAATGGATCCCAATTTTTGACAGTTTTCGCAAGTTTTACAGAAAGTGTGTGTATCTTTAAAAATGGTGGGCCAATAAAATTCACACTGCAAGATTTTTACAACGGTTTTCTTAGATGAAAAATTACCACCACATACTTCTGAATGACAAAACTGAATAACACCACTTATCTCACTGTCCGGTATGCATCGTCTGAAAATCTAATCAGGGCAACATTTAAACAGATATTGATCATCCCAGTAGAATCTTTTCACTTTTGTCAATAATTTCCTCATATCTTGTTGGTTCCAGTCTGGAGGTATCTTTCATGTTGCATGAAAATTGACAATATTAGCAAACCAATGCATTGTGTTTACAGAGAATAAAAACTCATATGGAAATGAGTCATTGATGGGAGTTGTATCAATTAGTGACTCGTTTGTGAGTCTCGATAAATGATCTGCAACCACGTTCTGTGCCCCTTTATTGTCTTTGATTGTGAGATTCAATTCTTGAAGCAAAAAAATCCACCGTATTAATCTTGGTTTGACATCATGTTTAGACATCAAATATCTAACAACAACATGATCAAAATAAACAACAGTTGAGGAACCGATTAAATATGATCAAAATTTATCCAATGCAAATATTACATCAATTAGTTCTTTTTCTGTGGTAGTGTAATTCATTTGTGTATTGTTTAAAGTTCTACTTGCGTAATATATTACATGCGGCTTACCTTCCTTTCTCTGTCCTAGCACTGCACCAACTGCATAATCACTAGCATCACACATTAGCTCAGAAGGCAAAGACCAATCAAGGTATTGCATAATAGGAGTAAAAGTCAAAAGACTGATAATTTTTTCCAATGATTTTTGACATTCTCCTGTCCATTCAAATGTTGTATCTTTTAATATGAGGTTACATAAGGGTCTGGATATGGTACTAAGGTTTTTAATGAACCTCCTATAAAATCATGCATGTCCTAAAAAAGAACGAATTTCCCTGACTTTTTTTTTTTGGTGATGGTAATTTAGAAATTACCTCTATTTTTGTCTTGTCAACCTCAATACCTTAGACGACACAACGTGTCCCAAAATAATTCCTTAATTAGTCATGAAATGGAATTTTTCCCAGTTCAACACAAGTCATTTTTCTTCACATCTTTTCAAAATATTTCCCAAATTATTCAAGCAGTTATCAAATGAAATTCCAAAAACAGTTATATCATCTATAAAGACCTCTAAACATTGTTCAATCATGTCACTAAATATGCTTAACATGCATCGTTGGAATGTTGCAGGTGCATTACAAAGTCCAATAGGCATTTTCCTAAATGTAAATGTTCCAAAGGGGCATGTGAATGTGGTATTTTCCTGGTCTTTTAAAGTAATAAGAATATGATAATAACCCGAGTAACCATCAAGAAAACAATAGTATGAATGTCGAGCTACTCTTTCTAAAATTTGGTCAAGAAATGACAAAGAAAAATGATCTTTTCTAGTTGCGTCATTTAGTTTTATATAATCAATGCACATACGCCAACTAGATAAAATGCGAGTTGGGATTAATTCTCTTTTATCATTTCTTACAACAGTAATTCCAGACTTTTTGGGTACAACTTGTGTAGACTTACCCACTTACTATCAGAGTTAGAGTAGATAATGCCTACATCAAGAAGTTTAAGGACCTATCTTTTTACTAATTCTTTCATGTGAAGGTTTAATCTTCTTTGGGGTTGACGATATGTCCTAACATTATCTTGTAAATGTATTATCTGTGTGCAGATTAATGGATTAATGCATTTTATGTCTTTTAAAGTCTATCCAATTGCCAGTTTATGTTCTTTCAACACATTTAAAAGTTTACCTTCTTGATCACTTTTGAGAGAAGAAGAAATTACCACATGGTAAGTTTGATTATCTTCTAGAAATGCATATTTCAATCTTTCTGGCAAAGCCTTTAACTCCAAATTGGGTGCTTCTTCGTGTTTCTTTCTTTCAGTGTTCCCAGTTCTTCTAAAATTTGTACCTCTTCATTGTCTTCCAATACATGCGTAGAGTCAAATAGAAAATCATTAGTAATATCTGAATCTATTTATTCACTTGACTCAACAAAATTAGCAGTACAAAATTCCATGGGATCAGATAAACTCCCCTGAATATGCTCATCCATAATAGTTTCAATTGATTTTATGCTTTCGTTTTCATTATCCTCATCATATGGCTGTTTGCACATGTTAAAAATATTTGGCTCTAATGTCATGTTGCCAAAAGACAGATTCATGATTCCATTCATGCAATTAATTAAAGCGTTAGTTGTTATTAAAAATGGGCGACCAAGTATTACAAAGATTGGTTTATAACTGTCTGTCACAAGTTGTGTTTCTAAAATAATAAAATCCACAGGATATATAAATTTATCGATTTATAATAACACATCTTCTACAATTCTTTTTGGTACCTTAACTGATCTATCGACAAGTAAAAGAATAGTTGAGGTTGGTTTCATCTCACCGATATTAAGTTGTTGGTAAACCGAAAATGGAAGTAAATTTACACGGGCTCCAAGAGCAAGCAAAAAATGTTCAATGTTTTGATTTCCAATAATACAAGAAATAGTTGGACAACCGGGGTCTTTGTATTTTAATGCATTATTGGTTGAAAGAATGGAACTTACCTGTTTAGCTAGAAAAGCTTTCTTTCTTACCTGATGTTTTCTTTTAACGGTGCACAGATCTTTGAGAAATTTGGCATAAGTTGGTATCTGCTGGATGACATCTAACAAATGAATATTGACCTTTAGCTGTTTGAATATTTAATAAATTTATGGGGAATGGTTCAATTTCTTTGTTTTTAATGCTTGAGGGAATGAAGGTGCATGTGACAAATTATTATTATCAACGATGGGTAATGGTTCATCAACCCCCTCCTTACCCTCTGAATCTGTTTTATTCTCAGCTTTGCGAGGTTCAAGAATAGGTCTGTGGATGTCCTTACCACTACGAAGAGTAATAACAGATTTGACTTGGTCTAAGTGTTGATTTCTAGAACTACCCTAGTGAGAATTTAAATTACTCTTGGGATTTGACTGTGGTTGTGCAGAAAACTTTCCTTTCTCATTAATGGTTAATGCAGATGTAATTTTAGCAAAAGTTTCTCTTAAAATCATTCATCGTTTGTGAATTTTGATTATTGACGGCTTCCTGTTTTTCCATGAATGCATTTAAGGTATCCTTAATGGTTTTCCTAGGTGGTGGGACATATGGTGCATAATTCTGGGAATTTCAGAAATTTTGGTTAACCTGGGGAGGTTGTTGTGAGGAATGTGCTTGGTTATCATTCCTCCAATTGAAGTTTGGATGGTTTCTCCAACCAGAATTGTAGGTTTTTGAGTATGAGTTTGAATTTGGTCTATTAAATGTGTGGTCATGGAGACATTCTTGCAGGGCTGGTAAAGATGGGCAAACGTCTGTAACATGTTCATTAGAATTACGATTTAACATAGGACTTCCTCAACTGACTTGACATGATCAATATTTCCTGCTTCTAAAGCTTCAATTTTTTTAGATGGAGATGCATACTCGGCAGTAAGGTCATGGTCTTCCCTAAAGTTAAACATACCTCTACCAGATGACTGTGGTTTTACAAACGACTCATAGATGTCAACTATGCTCCATTGTTGTGCATTCTCTGCCATGTGTTCTAGGTAATCTAGTGCATCTTCGGGATCTTTGTCCATAAACTCACCATTACACATTATATCAACTATTTGTCTACATTGGGGTGTTAACCCCTCGTAGAAATAGGCAACCAGCCTCCATGTTTCAAACTCGTGATGTGGACAAACATTTAACATCTTTTTAAACCTCTCCCAATATTGGTAAAGTTTTTCCCCCGACTCTTATGTGGAGGATGTGATTCTCCTATTAAAGGAATTTGTTCTATGATGGGGAAATAACTTTTTAAGAAACTGTTCTTGTAAATCATCTCATGTTCTAATAGATCCCGACCTAAGGTTTTGCAGTCAAATTTTAGCTTTATCTTATAAAGAAAAGGGAAAAAACTTTAAACGAATTATATTCATGCTACAATTTTGGTCTGTGTAAGTGTTACATACCTCTTCAAACTCCCTTAAGTACTGATAAGGATTTTATGATTCTAGACCGTAAAATGTGAGTAAAAGATGGATGATACATGACTTAAGATTGAAACATGTTGCATCTGGAGGAAAAACGATGCAAGATGGTGATCCTGTTGATAAGTGCGATTTATACTCACTTATTCTTGCATTTTTAGCTTACTATTTTGTTAAATTTCGTGTCATTTAATGTATTTGTAGTTGTTTTATGTTTTATTTGTAGAAAGCATTAAGACATGGATCTTGGAGCAATTGTACGTGTTTTGGGACCATACAGACGTATCGGAAGCACACGGGAAAATGGAAAACGCAGAAACAACACACCATAAAAAGTGACTGGCGTCGCGACACCCAACTTCAGGCGCTGCGGCGCCTCAGCAGTGAATGTCATACAAGTTCCCGCAGCTTCGGCGCCGCAGCGCCCACTTTCCGACGCCGCGGTGCTGTGCATACCTCCAAAAATACTAATTTTAGGGTTTTACATGCACAAGGACTCCAAGACTTTGATTATAAATACACAAGCTCCTCCAAAACCCTAGGAAGAGGCTAATGCACAACACAATGTCACAAAACACATATTTTAGAGAGATCCAAAGAGGAGGATTGAAGAGCGACAAGAGGATATGAATGCGGTGACGTCCGAAGATGAATGAGTTCAATTCAGGTTTAATAATCTAGTTTCTTTCTTAGAACTCTAATGATTTCCATTATGTTCATGACCATGTTTATATTATTTTTATATTTAGTCATGAACTAACTCCATAATTCTAGAGAATGATGTAACTAATGCTTGAACGTATGTGTTATTTGCCAAGTTGATTTATATAAAGTTTTATCCAGTTTATTTGTATTCTTTTGAGTTTAATGCTTATTATTTGTTGGCCACAAATTGAGATGATGAATGTTTAGAATCTATCGCTCGGGAGAGAGAGATTTTGAATAGGATCTAGAAAATATAACCTAGGAGTTTTATAGAGTTCAGGAGAATCTATAGTTCCTTTGATGTCGTTAACATAAAATCACAAAGCGTAATGAGTTGTTGATTACTAGATTTTTATAGGGATATCGAAGTCTGTAATTGATGATATTTTCACTATTGCTCGGGAGAAAGAGTGAATATTTAGGATCCTTGACTTATAAACAATGCAACTGAACAATGATTAATTGGCATGATAATTACATATGTGATAGTTAGGTGAAATCAGACTTTAGAATCTCTTTTCTATTGGTTCCTCCTATTTAATTATTTTTGTATCTTATTTATTTATTTAAATCTTTATTAATTGTTTTCTAAATAAAGTTAGGATTATCAATTATAGTACTTAGTGTGAGTTGAACACAATCCATGTGGGTTCGACACTCTTTCACTTATATATACTAAAATTTGACACCGTACACTTGCGGTACGATATAAAATATCACAACAAGTTTTTGGCGCCGTTGCCGGGGATTATTTGTTTAATTCATATTAATACTATTACCAAGTAACCTTAACTTTAATTTAGATTTAGATTTTTTTATTTTTAGTTTATTTTTATTTTGCACATAACTTGTGGTCAAATTTTAGCTTTATCCTTTAAATAAAAGGGAAAAAACTTTAAATGAATTATATTCATGCTACAATTTTGATATGTGTAAGTGTTACATACCTCTTCAAACTCCCTTAAGTATTGATAAGGATTTTTTGATTCTAGACCGTATGATGTGGGTAAAAGATGGATGATACCTGATTTAAAATTGAAACGTGTTGCATCTGGAGGAAAAACGATGCAAGATGGTGATCATGTCCTAGTGGGTTTCATGAATTGTCTGAGTGTCCAAGGATGATGATTAGGATCTCCATGCTGAGACTCATTTTCTTTCTGATTAACTGAGTTTTCAACTCGGACATGTGGATTTCCAACTGGATTTTCAATTTGGTTCTCTGCCATTTTGACGAATGATTAAGGTGATAGAGATTCTCTGTTTAGTATTCCGCTGGATGATCGATATCAGTGTCTCAAGCAACCTAAATAAAAAAATAAAACAAAAACAAATACAATATTTACAAAAAGGAAATTAATGACAAGATAAAAAATAAACTACAAAAGAAAATAAAGAAAAAGAAAAAGAAAAATTATTCTATCTACTAAATAATAATTTCCCGGCAACTGCGCCAAAAATTTGACACGCTAAAAAATGGTCTTTTACTCCCAAGTATAAGAGTGTCGAAGTAATAAAATAACATGATAAGTCCGGGGTCGATCCACATGGAATAGATTTAGTAAAATAGAATGATAAGTAGAGCGAAAAGAAAAAATTTTGATTTGTTGAAGTTGTTGGAATTTTTTTAAGTGAAAATGCAGTAATAAAATGAAATGCTGGAGTTAAGAGATCCACTTTTAATATTTCAAATCTAGAAATCTCACTTAATTATAATATATAAATTATCCTTGTTACCCAATTAATTTATCTCAGGAATTAGTTATGTCAATATATAGAACCAGCCATAAAGGCGGTAGTCATTTCCGTCGATAACTAGTCCTACCAGAGTACTAATTATGTGTTTACTTAAGGGCAATGAGAATGGAGGAATGAGAGTCATTTCCAATAAAGTTGTTTACTTCATAAAATTGAATAAAAATGGAAATGTGAATGAGAGTGGGAGTGGAGCCCATAAATTTAGGAATGGAGAATGAGAATCATATTCCCACCACCCCCACGGGAATGAGATTCTCATTCCCATTATTGATGGGAAATTACAATATTATCTCTAAAGTAATTAATTAATATTAATTTATAAATAATAAATAAAATGTATTAATAATTAATAATTAATCAATAATTAATAATTAATAAAAAATAATATTTACTATTTTAATAAAATAATAATTTAATAAAAAATATTAATATTTAGTAATTTAATACATTAATAATTAATTAATAAAGTAATACTTAATTAATACTTAATTTATAAGTAATAAATATAATTAATAATAATTAATAATAAAATAATATTTAATAAAATAATAAAATAATAAAATAATAATTTAATATTTAGTAATTTAATACATTAATAATTAATTAATACTTAAATAATAAATAATAAATAAAAACTATTAATCAATAATTAATAATAAAATAATATTTAATATTTTAATAAAAGAATAATTTAACATTAAGTAATTTAATACATAAAAAATTAATAATAATTAATATATAATTATAACTAAGGGTATTTTTTGTAACTTTTTAACAATTCATTCCGATTACTGGACAAAGTAAACACATCAATGGTAATACTGCTTCATTCCGATTATGATTCCTACAGTTAAGTAAACAACTTATTCTGATTCCGATTTACCATTCTGATTCCATTTCATTCTGATTCCATCTCATTCCGATTACGAGTACGTAAACGCACCATAAGTATGCCAAAAACATAAAACCAACTATAAAGGCGGTGATACCGTATAAAACCAGCCATATAGGTGGTGATACCGTTTGTCTATAACAAGTCCTGCCAATGTACTCAATTATGCCAAAATCGTATAAATCCATCCATATAGGTGGTAGCAAGATAAAACTAGCCATATAGGCGGTAGCCAATTTTTGTCAATAATTAATCTAGATCTAAATCAAGTTTTAATCATTAGAGTACAATTTATTTATTATAATGTAGGCGAGATTGATCTAAGTTTTCATTATAAAAGCTTCATCTATTACCCCAGCGGAAAGAAATTAGCTACTCATTTTGTAATTAAAAATACTCGTAATTTTATTACTGAAAGAAAAAGACATTACAGAAAGCTTTAAATAAATAAACACACAAGACACTCTCTCTTCAAAATCTATAAAGGAATTCAGAAAGAAAGCATGAAAATTTCTTCTGCCGGAGGCTTCAATTTATAGGCAAAATTTGGTCTTAGCGTCGCGACGCGAATGCCATCTGGGGGACACGTGTCGAGAGATCTTTGTCTTCTTCGGCACGTCGCGACGCTAAGCCATTTCTACGTCGCGACACGAATGCTAAATTTCCGTTTTTGCCCTTTTCCAAGTCTGGTTTTTCCTGTCGAGCTCTCGAGCAGTATTTTACCTACCAAATAATAAAAATACACAATAAAAATATACAAAACATAACTTATAATATTATTTCACAAATGTGCTAAATTAAGGGGATTAGTGAAACTACAAGTATAAAACGATTGATTTTGGGTATAATAAATATGTATTTTTTAGTGTTCATCAGTTATTTTATTATTTCAACACTTTTATACTTGAGAGTAAATAACCACTTTTTGAGTGTTTCAAGAAACATTTATGCTTACATTATTTTGTCTTATTTGTTATTAATATGTTATTTGTAATTACCATGATTGATTGAGGAGATTGTACAACTAGATTTTATTATCATTATTATTTTTGGAATCGTTGGAAACTTTACCGTCAAACCACCCCTTTTGAGTTTAAGCGGAGCAAGTAAAATCATCAGTTGTTCCAGACTTTTACAAAAAATACATTCGAACTCAGAATCTCAATGTGAGATCCTGAATCCTACACCACCAAACCACGCCCCTTGGGGACGATTGTATAACTAGACATTCATATTGATTTGAATGTTTCAGTAATATAATGGGTTTTAAAACATTCTATATAGTTAGTTAGGATGTTTAAAGCTTCCTAATTCCATAACGCCAATTTCACATTGATTAAGGGAGCCCTCCTTTTAAAACATTCTATATAGTTTGTTAGGATTTTTAACCGTTTGTGAATTATTCTGTGTATTTAATGATTTTTAGAAAAACCAAAGAAAATAAACGAAGGCTGGATTCATATCATCTTAATGAATTCTTCAACCCTAATGAATTCATCAAGAAGGGAATGGGAACATCTACACTTGATAGAAAGATTGACTGACTTTTATAATACTGAATGTTTTTAGGGTTTTAGTTTTATTTTATGGGAGTTTCTCGAATTGAATATGTGTAGGATCTGAATAAGTGATTTGAAAAATACATATACTTTGAATGATGATTTTTATCATAATATGCCTATTCTTGAGATTTATCCTGTTGATTCATGCTTTTTCGATGAGTAGTAATGTGATAATGATTATATGTTTGTTTTTAATCCTTAAAAATCTCACCGTCAAATTATTTTTTCCGGACTTAAGTGGAATATATAAAATCTCCGATTGTCTCAGACTCTTACAAGAAACGTATTCTTTGGATTCGAACCCAGAACTTAAGATCAGATACTGAACTTTACATCATCAAATCACGTCTCTTTAGGACTAAGATGACTATACACTAATGGCTCAAGCAGTAAAGGTTTTCCTTTTCTAAAAACAGATGTATATTTTGGTTGAGGAGATTTATCTTTTGTGCAGGTCCTTGACCGTGGTGAAAAGATTGAGCTGCTGGTTGATAATAGTTAGGAAGAACACCGGTTTCGATTCTACCTAGAATCGATTGGAATCAGATTATTTTTTCGGGTTTGAAATCGAAATTGGTTGGAACCAGACCGGTTCCGGTTCTAAAATAAAATAACCGAATTTAAACTGTTCGATTCTGGTTCTATCATGGACGGAACCGAAACCGGACCAAAACCTATTTTGAGAACCGAATTTAGAACAAATTTTGTAACCAAATTAAAATCCAATTTCATAATCAGTTTTAAAACTCAATTTAAATCCAATTTCATAACCAGTTTTAAAACCTAATTTAAATCCAATTTCATAACCCAAATTAAAGCCCAATTTAAACTCAATTTCATAATTAGTTTTAAAACCCAAATTAAAACTCAATTTAATCTCAATTTCATAACCCAATTTAAAAACAGACACTTCCTACAAGAATATTATATATTGAGTCAAAAATATTATGCAATATGCAGTTTTATTTATTGTTTTATTTCTGTATGGACAGTTGCCAAGAATATTATGTAATATTCAAGTGTGAGAAATAATTGTATTTTCAAAGTTTGACAATAAAAAATAAATAGGGTAAATCAGAACAGGATCGGAACCGAATTAGAACCGATTAATAGAATATCCTATTTAATTGGGTAAGTTCCGGTTCCACGCAGAACCAAATTGAAAACGATTAATAGGGTACCTTCCAGTTCCACTTAATTAAGAACTTATTTTTTTCGGATACATTTCAATTTCACGAGGAACCAAAACCGAAACTGATTTTGCTCTCCCCCAGTTCTTAGTATTAATAATACTAAGAACCTACGGTCACAGGTTAGTCTCACTCAATTGGCTGACTGCGTGTTTAGTAGTTAAACTAATTAAATGTGTCTCCTTTTTTCTTTTCTTTTGTGTGAGGTAAATTTTCAAATCCAGAAAGAGCGTTTCTTGTAAGAGTTTGGGATAATCGGAGGTTTTATCTGCTCCGCTTAAGCCTGGAAGTGATGGTTTGACGGTGTGTTTCAACGAATTTAAAAAAGAAAAACACTTCTTTCAAACTCTCCTTTTTGGAAATTATTAGAATATATGTATACAATTCGCATTATTAAATTAGGGAGGTCTGTTGAGATGGGGAATGTGTTGATGCCTCAATGGTAACATTTTTTGATTTTTTTCTCCTTATATTTTGGCATGTATTTTCACACGTCCTTGACTAGTTTCTAAATTCTAAAATCGAATTCAGAAAGTGTATTTTTTGTAAGAACCTATGACAACCGGAGATTTTCCCTATTCCGCTGAATAAAAGTCATTTGTACATGTAAGTGTGTGAATCAGTGAAAGTAATGCAGAATTTACAAAGCTATGCTATAGCCTACAGGCTTGCTCCTATTATGAGTTTTCTAGCTGGGTTTTGAATTTTGACTGAAGAATTCTCTAATTGCAGCAACAGGTAGCTGTGATCAAACACTGCATAAAGATTTAATGAATTGGTGATGATTGTTGAAATGTAATAAATTTCCTTTTATTATCAATTTCATTGTTGTTTATATTGATATTGACAGGTAAAATGAGATTAATTTTTTATTCTCATCCGATTAATAAACATGTAAATAGTTTATTTATAAAATCCCGCGTATCACGCAGATTCCTGACTCTCAAAATCTAAATTTCCGACGAGTAAAATTCACATATATATTAATAAATGATTTATAAAAATTAAAAATAGTTACATTATAATCATATATGATCAATAAAAGACGTGTAATAAAATTTTTAAAAACTCTATCAGGAGATCATAATTTCAAAAAAGTTTATGTTAATACTGGACAGAATCATAAATACAATCCGGGTGGTACAGAAAAATCACTTTCAATTGACTCTGACTTTGAAAGCACAACAATGACTTTTGACCAAATTATTCAATGGACTCGAAAAAATAAATTTCATAATTAAAAAAAAAAAAAAAAAAAGCTCTTTTGTTGGATGAATTTTGATAGATATGGCTTGACAAAATAACTTTAATCATATGACAAAAATAAATAGACTTCTCTAAATTTGAAAGTCACCACTTAATAGGTTTCTATACTCGGGCTCCATCCCATTAAGTCCATAGCATCTACTAATTTCGCCATATCCCATTCGACTCAATGTTGTCCCCCTTTCTTTCATGAAATTTCATTTCATTTCACTTAATTACATGACCCTAAACGGGTTTACACACAAAAACCTCATCACTATCACTCATCTCTCTTTCTTTAATCCTCTTCACAAAAACATTAGTGAAAAATGTTCATGCCAAAACAGGTTCAGGCATAACCAATTCGGTTTACAGAGGATGTGCAGATAAAAAATTTCTACACACAAAACTTGAAAACCCTTTTTGTACTCTTTGGTTTCACAATCATCACAAAAGAAATATGCCACCACAACTTCAGGTGATGGCCAAACCACCATAATGGGACCGTATCAATGCAGCGGTGACTTGAAAACCCCTCAGTGCTACTGTTAGTGAAGAAAATCGCTATAGGACGAACGAGTCAATGAGGGGCGAAAAGAAAGGACGTGCCAAAGGACGAACATCAATTAGGACGACCAAAGGAAAAGCAGACGAAGAACGACAAAGGGAAAAGCGATCAGGGCGATTATCGCGCGAGTTTGAATAGACACATTGCAGTTAACCCCACGATCTAGCAACATCTCTCCACATTCTGGCAGTTATCATACACGACTCAGCAGTTGAGTGCATGATCCATCAGTTACGTGCCAGCGTGAAACGTGGGAAAGGAAGCAAAACCGCCCAAACGGTTGACAAGGCTCTCCATTATAAAAGGCCCAAGTGTTGGAAGAAGAAAAAAAAGAACAAATGAAGACTCTTTATGAGCATTTTTATTTTTATTTCGTAGTTTTGTAATCCATAGATTGTAATTTGTGTGTTTGTGCCCCTTGGAGGCTTATTCACTGAATCAAACACCCCTTGCTGGGACTTTGTCTCAGGAGGTTTGAACCTTACACGTGTAGACGCTGATTTTCGCCCGAGGTCTACAATCGAGATTTCGTAGAGATGGGGCACTAGCGATCCTGCAAAACAAAGAGGTAGAGTGAGTGTGAAGGGTCTACCCACCTGTGTGGTGGGTGTCGTAGGCATTCCGACGCCCAAGTCAGTAGTGTAGATGAGCTACTAATACGGTAGGAGGAGGAGCAATGTCAGAGATTACCTTGATCCCCATGAGCTGCCGTGTGGGCGATAGATAGGATATGATGAGAGCTTTGGAGAGAAGATTATTGAGCTATGAGAGTTGTGATTGCCCCCTCTTCTTGTGGACTTCCTTCTCTTATATACACACTCGGGAGACGTGGGTATTTACTGCGTTTGATGGTTCGTCCGTTGGACGTTGGTAACGGCTGATTCATGAGGGGTAGTTATGCTTGTCCATTGAAGACTGAAAACGGCTGGGTTGTGAGGGGTATTTATGAATCTGAGCGTTTCGTGGGCTGACGTATGGTGGGCCTTGGTTATGGTTTGGGTATGGTATTTCACTGGGTTTGGGCTTGTGGAACGTTTTTGGGCCTATATACACTAAACTTCAGGCTTCCTTTAGTGTGTGGGTTTGAGGTAGCAACTTGGGCCTGGGTCTTATGTTGGGGAGTCTGTGGTGCGTTCAGTATTGGGTCTGAAGTAAAAGGACAAAATTACCCTTGGACCAAATTTGGCTCGTACAGTTTGTCCAATACACTCTAAGTCAATGAGTCATTGGCTTGGAGAGTATTCGTTGGTCGTGTCGTCTGAACCAAACCAGGAAAGTCTTCGTTACCCAAACCGGGCCACGATCGAGCGTCTTCAGTGTTGCTTGGACAATGTGGCTACGGTCTTGAATCTGACCAGTCTGGAGTTTAGGGGGGATGTCCACAGTTTGATCGAGTTTGGCGTTGTCCCCGATCATACTCCATTACAAGTTAAGCGGGGAATGTATCCGTCGATTGGACCTGATGAAGGCCATGTAGATATTCACCCGTTTGGTATCGAAGAGGGACCAAACCGAGTCTACATGTCGTCTGGACCAGAAGAATGTCCATGGACTAAACTTGAGTCCATCACGAGCCAATTTGGGAGTGTTCCCGTCGACTGGACCTGATGAAGGTCAGGAAGATATTCACATGTTTGGTATCGAATAGGGACCAAACCAAGTCTACATATCGTCTGGACCAGAAGAAGGTCCATGGACTAAACTTGACTCCATCACGAGCCAATTGAGGAGTGTTCCCGTCGACTGGACCTGATGAAGGCCAGAAAGATATTCACCTGTTTGGTATCGAAGAGAGACCAAACCGAGTCTACATGTCGTCTAGACCAGAAGAATGTACATGGACTAAACTTGACTCCATCACGAGCCAATTGGGGAGTGTTCCCGTCGACTGGACCTGATGAAGGCCAGAAAGATATTCACCCATTTGGTATCGAAGAATGACCAAACCGAGTCTACATATCGTCTGGACCAGAAGAAGGTCCATGGACTAAACTTGACTCCATCACGAGCCAATTAGGGAGTGTTCCCGTCGACTGGACCTGATGAAGGCCAGAAAGATATTCACCGTTTGGTATCGAAGAGGGACCAAACCGAGTCTACATGTCGTCTGGACCAGAAGAAGGTCCATGGACTAAACTTGACTCCATCACGAGCCAATTGGGGAGTGTTCCCGTCGACTGGACCTGATGAAGGCCAGAAAGATATTCACCTGTTTGGTATCGAAGAGGGACCAAACCGAGTCTACATGTCGTCTAGACCAGAAGAAGGTACATGGACTAAACTTGACTCCATCACGAGCCAATTGGGGAGTGTTCCCGTCGACTGGACCTGATGAAGGCCAGGAAGATATTCACCCATTTGGTATCGAAGAATGACCAAACCGAGTTTACATATCGTCTGGACCAGAAGAAGGTCCATGGACTAAACTTGACTCCATCACGAGCCAATTGGGGAGTGTTCCCGTCGACTGAACTTGATGAAGGCCAGGAAGATATTTACCTGTTTGGTATCGAAGAGGGACCAAACCGAGTCTACATGTCGTCTGGACCATAAGAAGATCCATTGACTAAACTTAACTCCATCACGAGCCAATTGGGGAGTGTTCGACTGGACCTGATGAAGGTCAGGAGGACATTCACTCATTTGGTATCGATGAGGGACCAAACCGAGTCTACATGTCGTGTGGACCATAAGAATGTCCATGAACTGAACTTGACTCCATCTCGAGTCAATTGGGGAGTGTTCCCGTCGACTAGAGCTGATGAGGCCATGAAGATATTCACCTGTTTGGTATCAAAGAGGGACCAAACCGAGTCTACATGTTGTCTAGACCAGAAGAATGTCCATGGACTAAACTTGACTCCATCACGAGCCAATTGGGGAGTGTTCCCGTCGACTGGACCTGATGAAGGCTAGAAAGATATTCACTTGTTTGGTATCGAAGAGGAACCAAACCGAATCTACATGTCATCTGGACCAGAAGAAGGTCCATGGACTAAAATTGACTTCATCACGAGCCAATTGGGGAGTGTTCCCGTCGACTGGACCTGATAAAGGCCAGAAGGACATTCACTCGTTTGGTATCGAGGAGGGACCAAACCGAGTCTACATGTCGTGTGGACCAGAAGAAGGTCCATGAACTGAACTTGACTCTATCACGAGTCAATTGGGGAGTGTTCCCGTCGACTGGACCTGATGAAGGCCAGGAAGATATTCACCCGTTTGGTATCGAAGATGGACCAAACCGAGTCTACATGTCGTCTGGACCAGAAGAAGGTCCATGGACTAAACTTGACTCCATCACGAGCCAATTGGGGAGTGTTCCCGTCAACTGGACCTGATGAAATCCGGGAGGACATTCACTCGTTTGGTATCGAGGATGGACTGATGAGTGGTATTTATATCACTATTTCCCACTCATTTAACTTAATATTTTGTATAGTTTCTTGAGTTTTATGAACGTTTTGATGTGTTTTATGTTATTTTGCAGATAAATAAAGTTTGGACAGCACTGGAGGCAATTTGGGGCAAAACCGGACAAAAATGCGTCATCAACAGGGTTATTTTGGTCTTCTTCGCGTCGCGACGCAGGAGCACTGCGCGCCGCGACGCCCAGCGTGTGCCGGTTCTGCTAAAATGCGCCATGGTCAACGGGTCAACAATTTGAAAAGTTTGACTTTGCTAAAATGCACCGTGCCACGTGTCACCATCACAGCCGATCTGCTAACGTGCGCCGTGCCACGTGTCAACATCATATGCTGCCGACACTCTGACATGACACGTGTCGCCTCGTCATCAGCCATGTCATCGGTCAACGAGTCAACCTTGCCACGTGTCATGACACGTCATCAGACACGTCAGCAGGTCAACGAAGTCAACTTGCCACGTCAGCCTAAGCCAATCAGAGCTTGACACGTGTCGCCACGTGTCGCAATCCCATTGTGCCGACAAGTCAACAGTCAGCCGCCTCGCCACGTCAGCGCCACGTCATCAATGACGTCATCACAATAATTGAGAATTAGCCGCCTTGACACGTGTCAGTTGCACAGTTAGCCGCCTCGCTACGTGTCGCCGTCTCATTGTGCCACGTCGACATTTGAGCGTCGCGACGCGCAACGCCTTAGCGTCGCGACGCGCGAACAGTTCCCAAACAGTAAAATTATTTTGCTATAAATAGGCCGCGAATTTTCATTTTTCAAAACACCTTTCTCTCTCTTGTTTTCTCTCTCTAGAGAGAGTTTCTCTCTCTAGAATTTTTATTTTTATTTTTTATTTTAGTTTTGTAAATAATTAAATTACGTTTTGTAATAGTAATTTAATTTTTACTTTTTACTTTTTACAGTTTTTACTATTCACCATGTTGAAGTAACTTTTTCAGCTAGGGTGAAAGGTAATTCTTCTACTATTGCTATTTAGATTAATCTCCCTTAAAAATAATATATTCACTATTTAAAATATTGACTTAATAAGGAATACCGCTATATTGGTCGGTTGGTAATTTAATTTTAATCTGTTTTAAACCTGACTAATCAAGGATACCGCCAGACTGGTCGGTTGGTAAATTTATTTTTGGTTCCGCCTTAATGGCTGGTTGGACTTAATTTGACTTAATCGGATACCGCCAGACTGGTCGGTTGGTAATATTATCACAAGTTTATATATTATTTATGGGAGATATCTAAATTAGTAGTAGTAAAAGTAATTCCTTTTACCTTAGCATTTTATTTTATGTAATTTATTTTTCAGCTTTTTACTTTATGTCTTTTACTTTTATGTATTTTACTAGTCCTAGTTATGTGTTAGTTTTCTGAGGTTGTGATGACTTTTAATATCACCGGTTTATAAGGGATTATTTTATAGTTGGGTAATTTAAAGGTTTATTTATTGAGTCTTAATCTTAATGCTTCTTGTTGTCTGATCACCAATAAGATTGATATGGTAAATCTAAAATGAACTAGACATAGGGATTTTAGGTTTCAGCCTTAGACTTAATAACCCACGATCTTCCTTGAGGATAGATAACCCTTTAATAGATTTCCTTACAGGATAGGAATATACCTGTCGGGCGGGGGTAGCCATAATTGGAACTTAGACTTAATGAATCCAGGTAATGTGGTTGACATAGGAATATGGTTCAATTGGGTTATACTGGGTATTTGTGTCTGACCATCGACAGAGGCTTACACATAATTTAGTGTTCCAGGTTAATAAATCAATATATTACCAACTTTAAGATAACCACTTCATCTTTAAAATGATATTAAAAGAAATCACAACCCTAAATCTTTGTGTCTTTTGTTATTTTCCTTAATATTTTCTTTTGTCTTTTTATTTATTTATTTATTTTGTAAAACCACTTTCAACCAATCAAACAATCATTCTCTTCTCCTATAATTAGATATTTGTAAATAAATAGATTCAACAATTAATAACAACAGTAGGAATTAAGTCCTCGTGGGATCGATATTTTTATACTACTTGAACGATACGTGCGCTTGCGTTATACGTGTGTGTTTACGCCGGTCAAGTTTTTGGCGCCGTTGCCGGGGGGACTATATTTCTTGAGTTGTTAATTTTGAAGCTATCTAATTTACTTGTATCTAATTTTCTTTATTTTTATCTGTAATTTTTATTTCTTTCTTTTGATTTCAGGTGACTTAAAAATGGAACATTACTGGGAGATTGAAAGATTACGTGCTTTACAAGAAGATACACCCCACATCTGGGAGCAACAGTCCGGTTTTCTGAGGCCTGTTGTCGAGCCCAATGATTATACACTGGATGCCAGAACCAAACAATACTACATTTGCTCAACAGAACTCAATGTGGAGATGTGACATATGTAATGGTGACCACCCAAGCGATTATTGCGAATACAACTGCCATCCAGGGTGGCAGAACTATCAAGATCCTTCATGGTACGAAGAACCATCACATTTCACAGAATCACATTTTTCATCTTATCCACCATCTTCCTTCGATCCTTATCAACAACCAGAACCATTTGAGGAAGATCAATTGATTCACATGTTCAAAGAACAGACAGCTCAATTTGATGCACAAGTTCAGAGTAACGCAGAATCCATACAGAGAATGACAGATCAAATCAGACAATTACAGAAAACCAGAACTATATACCTCAAGAACCATTCTCAGATGACACTGATGAAGCCTTCGAGTACCAATCATTTCACAATGACACGTCAACAGAGGAGGAGGCTGAGCAGTATCAACAACCAGATGTATCAGTTCAGGAACTTGAACCGGCAAAGTCTCGATTTGATTTCTATTATTCAGATTCTGACGAGGATGAAGCTGAAATATTTGTACCAACTGCATCAAAAATGAGGATGGAATTCTGTATCCTCAAAATGAAGATCTTGGAGAATGCTTTGCACAAATGTTTGATGAAGATCAACCTGAGCCATCATTTCACCCAGATCAGAGGATGAAGACCTAAAATCTGACATTTCTTTTCATCCTCAGGTTGACAATTTTGAAACATGTATTTCACAGATGACAGATGAAGAGCTGAATGCAGAAATTTTCAAATACATCTATGAAGAAAAGGTGGAGTGGAGCAAAAAGAAGAGCAAATGGAGGAGAGCAACTGTCAGAACTTAATAAAGATCCAGAGCATTCAGGAAAAACATCGCTGTATTGGGGAGTACAAATCAAAGATATCACCCAGAAGTTTGACAGAATGGAATTTCCATTCCAAGTCAAGCACCATACGAGACCTCCTAATTTTCTTTCTTTCTTTTCAGGTACTACTGGAGCAACAAAAGTCAAAAAGGTGGCACGAGCACTGAATGAAACAAAAACTCATTTTGCCACTTTACCGTTGGAAGAGACCCTTCAAAAGCAACGCTCACGGGATTGTCTTTAATCGGACATCCAAAACGACATTGAAACCTCCTTAACATATGGATTTCAGTCACGTCTGGCTGAAGACGAAAAATTTAGCGCTAGCAGGGAGGCAACCCATGCAATTTGTTGTAATTTATTTATTTATTTATTTATTTTTGTGTGAACTTTTTAATTTGTGTGTGAGTTTTGCAGGAAAAATAAAAACGGAATTTTTCAGGACAAGCAAGCCAGTGCAAGCGGGATTTTCAAAATAAAAACTTGACAAAATCACGAAGATACAAAGTTGATCCAGGAGACGGCCGAGTAAAAAGACACTTCTTAAGAGGCGTCCCTATGGAGTTATGTCACAAGACATGGTTTTGCCAAAAAAAAAAAAAAAAAAAAAAAAAAAAAAAAAAAAAAAAAAAAATCCCGAGTCAAAACCCTAAAGGACCGAGTGTCGCGACGCTAGGCAA